>JADRCC010574206.1:4371-29199 GCA_019843855.1 Hylomyscus alleni | reverse complement strand
CTTCTCTTCTCTTCTCTTCTCTTCTCTTCTCTTCTCTTCTCTTCTCTCTATCTCTCTCCTTTTCTCTCTTCTGTTCTTTCCACATTACCATCTCCCCTCTTACTTCCTTTTCCTCTGCCTGTCTTCCCACTTCTCTCATACCTCTCTCTCTTTTCCTGCTATTGAACCACATGGTCTTCTGATATTGAGATACCATTCTTACTAATTCTTTTACTTAGAACTCCAAAAGATCTTATTTCTAAACCCACCCTCATTATGGCAAGGGCTATTAATGGTGATATGTCTAGAGACTCAATTTTTCTTACAATATTACTATGCCCTACAGCAGGGAACATATATGATATATTGTCCCTAATTTAAACATGAGACTATTGTAAGTATATAATATTAAGTGAAATAAGAAAATATTAGGAAGGAATTCAATCATGCCTTGTCTGTCATGAGCTTTCAATCAAATATACTAAAACTACATGTATGATTGAAGTTAAATATGTCTGCATATTAAGGATAAAGTACATGCTAGTGCTTAACTGTGTGGTGAAATGGGACTATATGTTGAAGAACAAAGGAAAATTCAATATACTAAATTCACTTGGCTGATATGTACATGATAGTTATGTTTCTTTATACCTCTTGAAACATTTTTAATTGGCATAAATTGACATAAATAGCTATTTATTACTGGAGGAGCATGAGTTGTCTCACACATTATCTTGGACAATGTTTCAGGGATATTAGATGTCTCTAACTACTCAAATATTTATTACTTCTCAAAAACGTTCAAATTTATTTCTAACTTTAAAGTCTGCAATTAATTATTATTTGTAGACTCACCCAACTGGACAATCCAATAACTTATTTTCCAAAACTTCAATCAATTATGTTCTGAGCAAACTCTGTCTTCTATACCCAACCCAACCTTTGCTGTTTATCACTGTCTAGACAACTTCTCAGAAGTAATTTCTGAGTGTTCACTTATAAATGAGACTGGGTATTGCTATCTCACCCTGTTTGATATTCCATGTAATATAGGTGTCCACAATACTTTTATACTACTGTAGGATGTCATCTTTTTGGCTGAATAGTGGTTAGTTTTCTTTACCCATTTGTAGGTTATTAAAATCTTATTAGATATGATAACTTGACTATAGTGAATACAGTTCAAGGATATATAATATTTTAATTATCATGTACTGATTTAATCTTCTTTGAATCCTCATTAATGGGGCTACTAGCTTAGCTTGTCCATTACTTCTGTTTTTTTTTTCTACAAGAACATAAATTCTGAGCTGCATCATAATTATACTAATTTACACATCCACTGATAGGATGAATCATCCTCATTTGACAACATCCTTACACTTGTTACCTTATAATATTTCTAGTAGTGATGTCTAACATTGAATTGAATAACCATGAGGATAGGAGATAATTTTTCCTATATAATTTCTCTTTTGTCAGTCTTCATTTGTTTGTTTTTAATCTTAGCAGATGATTACCTGTAAATTCTTCAAATTTCATACCACATTAAATTATAGATTATTTGTTAAGTAAAGTTGACTTTTTTCTACCAAGCCTCTGATGAAGATAAATGAACATTTTCCTTTTCTGTGGTATGTAGAGACTTGGGCTAGATGATTAAAATGATTGACGATAGGACCAAATTTTTGCCTGGGAAACATATTTCTGATATGATGAACATATTTTTCTTAGGGTTTATAGAGCTTACACTTTAAACAATGATTATCAACTTAAATCTTTACCATTTAGGTAGGTGAAATAAAAAATAGAAGGGGCTCAATGCTTATTAATATTTTCTTACTTTGAATGTGATGTGATCTTATTTTATAATTTATATAACATGATGTTTTGCATATTCAAATTATGGACAAAATTTTATAATTTCCTATTATATATTAGTAAAAGACCTTTTTTTAAATTTTTATTGCATTATGATGCGAAAAGTTACATAATTTCAATTTATCTGAATTTGTTAACATTTAAAAATATATTTTAAGTAAATAGAACTAAATTACATTCTTGTTTCTCTTTTATATCCAACTCCTCCCAGAACCCCCCTTCAATAACTACAATATCTTTTTTGCCATATTCCTTAAAATTTATAAAATATTATAACAATAAAAATGAGTATTATAAACGTTGTTTGATATAAAACAACAATTTAACAGTCTTATGTAGACTCTCATCTGCAGCAATAGTGAAAATATATTTTTCTCAATATAAATTTTAAATAACTCCAAACATATTAACTGTATATTTCAAAATAATATATTACTACTAGTATTTTCTTAAATGAACATAAATATATAAAGTCTTTTTGTTTGTTTGTTTTGTGTTTAGTAGAGTTTAAAATCTTGGTTCTTATTGTGGTACAAGCCCAAAATAAGAACAATTTTTAGACATTGGATTTCATTGTAATAAGGCTGTACTTCAATAATGCTCACATCACCAAAGGATTTTACCTCCATCGTAGCTAAGCTGAGAGTTGACAGCTCTGCTGTGCCAAGAAATGAATTGTAGGCACACTTTTTGGATACAGACTTCCTGCTATGGTCAAAGCTATTTGACTTGAGTGAGTGACTTTATTCTCAATCCACAGAGAACAGGTTACATTCATTTAAGAAATGGTGAATGTATTAAGATGGTCTATCCATAAAGTCATTCACCAACTGTTCCAATGAACAATGGTTCTGCTTGGAGGGTGGCACAGACATTAGGTGAGGGTAAGAATATGGTTCATTAGCTGTGATAATTTGGAAAAGCATTCATCTCAGAGAAAAAGTAACTTATAAAGTCCTCTTTATCAAACTTGATACAAGAGTTACAAACATCAAAGCATTCAGTCTCACTTTTTGTTGTTCTCTTACAAGCAACCTCCCTAGTTAATCGTCTATGTTTCTTTTGGGCATATAAATACAGTAAAAGACCTTTAAATGTAAATCAGCTTACTGTACTGAATGACAATAATTTACAAGCATTATTTTGTTTGTAAAACAAACATTTTTCATAATATGATATCATTATTATTCCAAAATTATTGCTGAGCTTTCTAAAGTTGTTGATTAATTATTTTTCATTTTGCAAAGCCTTGATTAATTATATTTGGACTACTAGCCTATGAATTTCTTCAAATTTTTCTGTTCTGTATTTCAATGTTAAAGCTATGTCATATAAAGCTTTAAATTTACAATAATCTCATCTCTCTAAGAATAATTGATTGAAAACATCAAATGCAAATGTGCCCTTTGCAAAAAACCTGATTCCAAAGAAAGTAGGAAAGTAGTTAATTCCTCAATTTTGCACTATAAATACATGATAGACACATTAAGAGTTATAATTAAGCTCTGTGGACTCAGTAGTTTAATCCAACAATGTATTAAAAACTCAAACTGCTAGAGAAGTTTGCATCAAAATGGTGTAGGAGACAAAATGTTTGATTGCATTAAAAAATGAGCATTCTGAATCTCTACTTTGATGAAATTTTGAGATAGTGCAGAGAATCTGCTCTCTACTCACTTTGTGTCTACTGTTTTCAATTATACTTCATGTTTGCCAAAACTCACTCACTTAGCTTTAAATTGAACAATCTTTACAAATTATAATGAACTTCAAAAGATCATTGAGCTAACAATTCCATATTTAATTGAAATAAACTATGTGAGGCTATCATGGAAAATGATGTTAGTAAATACAGTTTAGTTCCTAACTATGGCAAACTCTACATCGTCTATACTCATGTAGCATACTAAAGTATTTATTTTACAAAACATAAAAATATTATATGAACAAGCTGACAAATGTAATATAAGAGTATTTTCCTGTGACTTGCTATTTCTAATAAAAAGTACATTTCTGAAAATTCATAAGAGAATTGCCTTTTAACTTAAACTATTGTAAATTATAAAATATAATCCATTAAGATTTATAAAGTTTATGAGGATATATGATGGAATTTCAAAGCTTCCAGTTTTTATTGCAATATAGCCTTAATTATGCAGCCTAAGATTTTATCATAATCTTTTAAAACTGATCTAGATATAAGACCTTTAGCTCAAATTATTTTTCTAACAAGTATGTGTATGAACCAGCACTTTATATCACTGTTGATGATTTACACATGAGTCTGTAATTTACCTTGAATTCTAGTAAAATAAAAACAAGATTGATATACTGTATTGTCTATATGCTATAATATTTCAATTAAAATAAGTGGTAAAAAAGTAAGATTTCAAAGTTTCACTTTTTTTCATAACAGAAATATCATTTTCTCAGAATAATAAAGCAATGTTTAAAGAATCTTTTTTGCAACTTGTTTTACTTTTTCAAACTATAATTAGATAATTTCTTCTTCCCTTTTTACCCTTCAACCAATCTCCTCTTACTCTCTATTAAATTCATATATATATGGCAACTCATTCTATATTGTGTGTTTGTATGTGTGTGATTTCAAGACTGACCACTTGGAATTGGAAAACCAAGTCGGAGGGGCACTGGGGACACCGGGGCAGAGCATTTCAGATTCGATCATTTTAGAAATTTCAGGTTTTATCTTCATTTGTCCTATTATACATATCTTGATGCCCACTAACATTCATCTTTTTTCTCCAGAATCTGTCTCGTATTGTATCCATGAGATCATCGGATTCCCGCTGTTGTTCTGTAGAAATATACTTGGGATTGTGGATCTCTCTGTTTGCCCTTGCTGGACAGGTCTATTTGCTGCACAGTACCTACCATCTCTGTAAATGCGGAAGAAAGGGTTAGACTGAAAAAAGGATCCTTTTGAACAAATCATGTCCCAGTCTTGCTCAGCTGAGTGGCTCACACCTTTAACGCCAGAATCTGGAGGCAGAGGCAGGTAAATCTCCATGGATTAGAAATGATCCTAATCTACATAGGGGTTCCAAGCCAACCAAGGGTTACTAGTGGGACAATATTTAAAAAAAAAACAAAATTTAATTTTAATTATAACATAATAACTATGATGATAATAATCCAGTTTTAATTTTACTGCTAAAATACATATTATTTAAAAACGTTCATATTTGATTTAATGGTTATTAGTGTACCATGTCATTAGAAATAGTCCATAAAACAAAATTTATCAATATCTGATTATTATTTTTGTCTTTCTGAATGTTGTCTCGTATTTATATGTAATAAAGATTTGTTTTCCTGTCTCCATTTTATTTCAGAAAAAAATTCTTGTATGTTTAACTAAAGGAAGAGTGTCATTCTAGAGATTTAAGTTTATTGGGATATTCTAAAATACAAGTCTGTAATATTAAAATTAATTCCAGTCTATGTGCTTCTCTGCAATCACTGAGCTTCCAAGGCGATGCTTACAGTAATGATTGCTTACTTTGCTTTTATTGAGATAAACGTCACCCTTCTTTGTGCAACAAGTTTTGTTTTGTAAATTTCAATTTGACAAAGGAAATTAAAGCTACAGTTTGAAATTAGCATTTATAAAAAAAGATTTAAATATTACTGAGACCTTATATAAAATATTTAGAAAAGTCAATAACTTAAAAATATGCGATACTGTTGTAGGAAATTCAAGTTTATATTTCCCAAGTAATTATTTAAGTGGTCAAATATTCAAGTGAAAAATAAATTAATAAGTAATAAGATAGAAATTGAATAGTCTGTTATACAAATTCTCAATAAGCATATTTTTAAAAAACCTTTTGCTAGTTAACTATGCAATATAATATGGTGTTTTAGAGGATAATTTAGTTAACAAAACAAATATACATGTAATAATTTATTGTACATGACAAATACTCTATTTCAAGAATACTTACATATTTCATATTTGTTTTTTTAATCATTCTTTGAAAACATCACACAAGTTTTGGGTTTTGTTTTTGTTTTTGTTTTGTTTTGTTTTTATTTTTGTTTTTGTTTTTTGAGACAGGATTTCTCTGTATAAACCTGGCTGTCCTGGAACTCACTCTGTAGACAGGGCTGGCCATGAACTCAGAAATCTGCCTGCCTCTGCCTCCCAAGTGTTAGGATTAAAGGCATGTGCCACCACTGCCTGGCACAATTTCTTTAATTACATCCTTTATATAACTATTCCCAATTAGCTTCTCCTTCCGTGCACTCCGCATCTTTGTGTCACTGCTTAAAAAATATCCCTGAATACCTGTTTGTGCTACCCACGTATCAAACATGAATTAAGTAAAAATTTTTAACTGCAATACAGTGCTTCATGAAAACTAATTTGAAACATTTAGTAATATTGAAATAATTTTAAATTATTTCCAATTTTTCTCTCTACTATTCAAACCAACACATATTCATATCCTTCTGTGTCTTTCCATGTGCAAAGAAATAAGAAAAAATAATCTAGAAAAACAGTGCTTTAGTTTAACATAAACCTATTCCTTGCTTTCACTTCATAAGAGGGTTATGTGACACTACCTACCCATGCTCCATCCTTAAAAAGGAGTTTGCAGCTTAGATAGAAAGCATCAAAGAGAACTTCTAAAAATTGTGATAGGGATGCTGAAATGTACTTCGCCACAACTGATGGCTTTTGGTATGGATGCAGGTGGAGAAAGACTCTGTTTTCTTTAAGCAGAAGGCCACTGAGAGTTTGAACATGCTGCATTGGATATATTGGAAACACAAATTGGACTTAACTAATATATCATTTAGTGCTGCAACTCTTGGTAAGCCCCATGCTCATATTCTTACTGTCTACAGCAAACACATATGCGTAATTATCTAGGTCCAGAAATGTGTCTGTTTCATTCTGCTGACTTAGAGAAAGGTTGTCTTGTGTTCCAAGACATTAGATTAAAACTAAATCAAATATTATCATGGAGTTTGAGAACTGGAAGGAAGTCTGTATTTGTTTTCTGTAAGTTCATGTGAGACTGTTAGGAGAAGAACCAAATGTGCACATAGAATGAATATCGATGTAACAGTAATATTTAGCTCCAAACCCATAAGGAGAAATGCAGTGGAATAATAATGCGCATTTCCTTGTTTTGGGACACAAATATCATGTTTTGAGAATAGTTCTGTATTCTATATTCTATAGGATATTCTATATTCTAAGGAGATCACTTTATATATCAATATATAGGACAATATCCCAACAAAAATACTGATAACGATGGAATCAAACTACAGGATGTTTCTGTGAACATAAGCATCCCCCATTTTGTATTCTCCTATTTTTCCATCAATTTATTTATTCATGTTACTTCCTGATTATAGCAACACCCCCCCCATCTAGGTCCCTCCTCACATAGTCTCTCCCCTCCTCCAACTCACCTCCTCAGAGGTGAAGCCCCCTACCCTGTATATCCCCCCTGCATGGTACATTAAGTCTCTTCAGGGCTAAGTGCAACCTGTCCCACTGAGGCAAGACATGGCAGCCCAACCACGGGAAGTTATTCCACAGACAGGCAACAGCTTTAGGGATACCCCTTCCAATTGTCAGGGAATCCAGATAAAGATCGAACTGCACATCTGTTAGATGTGTGCAGCAGGGAGTGCGGGATGAGTAGGTCCAGTCTGTGTATGCTCCTAGGTTGGTGATTCAGTTTCTGAGAGTCCCCCAGGGTCCAGGTTAGTTGCCTCTGCTGGTCTTTTTGTGAAGTTCCTATCCCCTTTGGCTCCCTCAGTCCTTCCCCCAACAAGCAGGAGTGGGTGGGTTGGTAAGCAGGGCGAGGAGAGATAGGATAGGGGTGTTTCGGAGAGGAAACTAGTATGAATAATATCATAAATGTAAATAAAAAATATCTAATAAAAATAAATAAATTTTTAAAAAGGGAGTCCCCAAGCTCTGTCTAATGTTTGGCTCTGGGTCTCTGCATCTGTTTCAGTAAGATGCTCTGTGGGACCTCTCAGAAGACAGTTAAGATAGGCTTTTATCTGCAAGCGTAACAGAGTATCATTAATAGTGTCAGGAACCAGTGCTTGCCCATGTGATGGGTCTCAACTTAGTCCAGTTATTGATTGACCATTCCCTGAGTCACTGCTCCATCTCTGTTCCTGAATTTCTTGCAGACGGAATCAATTTTGGGTTAAAAGTTTTGTAGGTGGGTTGATGTCCTTATCCCTCCACTGGGGAGGGGAGGGGGTCCTGCATCACTGTAGGAGGTGGCCTTTTCAGGTTCCGTATCCTCACTGACATGAGACTTGATTAAGGCTTTCTCCGCAGACTCCTGGGAACCTCCTCCATCCCAGGGCTCTAGTACTTCGTAGAAATTTCCTCCAGCCCACCCCACTCCTGGACTCTCCTATCTTTATAACCTGCTTCTTTTTTAACCATAATCTCCACATTACTGGCAATGTTTAATCATTTCTTTATTTCTAGAATTTTGTCATTTATGAATATATGATAGCTATATTATAGGTTGCTCAGTGAGTAGGACTGCTTGCTGGGCCAGTAGTGGAAGTGAGTTCTAATCATTAGCATTTATGTAAAACTCTATAAGTTCCTATGCATGTTACAGTAATCACACTGACTAGTAAGAGAAAGAAAAGAGTATTTGCCACAGGCCAGTCCGTCTGGCCTCCCTCAACCTGTGGGGAAACAGGGTCCTAGTCAGGTCGACAAGACGTATACGAGAATGACAAACAGAGTCAACACAAGGAAGTGCTGAGTCTGAGTGTATTTCTTAAAAATGGCATCAGGCTTTTACAGTCATTACAAAAGAGAAATGAAAAATCTGGCAGCTCAGCAGATGAGGTACATCTGAGGCTACCTGAAACACACTGAATCTAAAGCAGCCACCTCTTTTGGGTAGGTGCTGCACCCCTGGGCCTGAGTGTTCTAGGCCCAGGGCAGGGAGGCCTGCAGACTGCATGAGACTTGAAGCTCAAATGCTCTGTCTCAAATCTGAATGTATAAGTCCTTGCACAAAGTGAAAACCAGGCTTATATAGTATACAGAAAATGGTGCAAATGACAAAAGTCACATAGGCAGGTGATGGTTACATCAAGGTCAGTAAGATCAAGACAGTAAGACAGAAGTCATGTAGGCAAGTGATGGTCGCATCAAGGTCGGTAAGATCAGGCATCCAGGTGTGAAGCAGAAGAGCAGTGGTGCCCTTCCTGCTGAGGCTATCTTGGCAGTCCCAAGCTAATTCTCTGGGTCTGTTTGAGGCAAGCACCAGGAAGTCCCAATCTAGCAGTTCCTGTGAATGTCCTTAAGTGAGGGAAGCCCTTCAATTACTCTCTGGTATGTAAAGCAATTCTGTCTTCTGTGGGGCTGCTCTGAGAATTCTATGTTTACAGTTAACTATAGTGCCTGACCTCTAGTCCTAACTCTGAGGACACCCTGTCTGATAAGGCAGTTTCCTTGTGAGAAATTCCAAACTAACAACAGCTTGGTAATGAATTAGGATATATTAGAATGCTGTGCTGGCTAGGGAACAATGTTTAATCTTAAGTCTTAGCTCTTTACGAATCATTTCTTGGGGTACCTTTATACCTGAATAAGAAGGCATGTTGACGATTGGAAAGACTAATCTGGAACACGTCTGAATTAGGAGATGCCAAAGACTGACTGAATACTGAAGAGGCACAAACTCCCTTTGAAGTCATAACGCCTCTGGTCCATGATCAGGCTTACAACCCTGATACTGCAAACTTTACTGGAATAGACTAGGAGGCATGGCAAGTATTGCTTTGTTTTACTTACAGAAAATAAACAGTCATTCATACAAATGCAAACTCATAAGCATGCACACACAATGACGTAAAATATTAGGTAGCTGTTAAAAACTGGCAATTGCTCAGTCAGTATTGTTTCCTACGAGTGTGTCAGTTAGTGTAGATACCAATGAAAGATAACTGCCCACTGCCAATAATAACAGCTTTCAGTCTACCACATGAATGGATCATGATATCGTCATCCACTAAAAGACATGTACTGTAATTTGGTCTTTGTTTGCTTATAAATTGGTTGTTAGTGGCTATATAACGCAGTGAAGTAATTGCCAATAAATATCAGGCTGCTGGAGAAGTATGGGCTTGTAAGAGATCTTTATGTAGTCTGCATACAAGTTCTTTATCAAATTAAAATTCAATAAACATTATTCCAAAGCTGAGTCTTTTCATTTCATTCCATTGATAATACATTTAAGTAGCAGCTATCTTTAGTTTTGAATAAGACCCATGAACTTTTTGTTTCCTCTTTACTTCTAGACAATGCATTGTATTCCTTTAAAAAAAAAAACTATGTCAAGTCAAAAAGATTTTTCTTTAGACTTTCTTTCAAATAGTTATGGTTTAATATTTTGAATTAATGTCTATTATGCATTTATGGAGATTTTGGATAGTGATAGTAAGAACTTGCATCTGTTCTTCTGTTTCATGAGTATATTTAGTAGTCATTGCATGACTGTGACAAAGAGTACACGTGTCTTTTACAACTTCCTAGAAACTTGGTTGCACATGACTGTTGCATTTGTTTATAAATAGATCAATGTTGTTTCCATTGCTTTTTATTATTTTCTACACCATTACCATTCTTCCTTCATTATCAGCATTTTTCATCATGATATATCATTGATATTTCCAAAATCAATGGTATGAGTCTGCACACTTTTCTTTTATTATATTCCTTTTGACTCTTTTATGTACTGGGAATATCTATGTAGATGATATAATCTGATTTCCCTAAAATTTCAGTTGTTGAAATGAGATCATGTTATCTAAAATTAATTTATGGACAAAAACTAATATTTTTATAGAGAATGCTACAAGCAAGAGACTCTATTTACTTAGAAGGCTAAATTTGCCGTTTTGTCTGGTTGTCATTACAGAGTATTCACTCCATTTA
Source organism: Hylomyscus alleni (assembly GCA_019843855.1). Classification (NCBI taxonomy): domain Eukaryota; kingdom Metazoa; phylum Chordata; class Mammalia; order Rodentia; family Muridae; genus Hylomyscus; species Hylomyscus alleni. The sequence goes on along the minus strand of JADRCC010574206.1, from coordinate 18,368 downwards.
GGGTTTAACAGAACATCATCATGGTAGTCTAGCAAACAAATAAGAGGCTCTAATTGGAACTTCCCAGGGAGAAAGAAGTGCATAATGCTAATCTTGTTAGACTAGCTACAGTGGCAAAATCTTGTATCAGTTATCTGTTTGCACATTAGTATCATCCATTTTAATCTCTTTATTCTAGTTAGAATAGGAGTATATGTTTAGAAAATCCTTACCTGACTTTACCATAAATTATTTAGTATCTCAACAAAACTTATAGATGCCATTATTATCTTTTGTAAAATAAATTGTAAAATGGCATTTAAATTAATAAGTAGCATGAATAAACCATGAGTATACACACAGATAAATTTCTTAAATGAACATATTCAAGCAATCTAAAAATCAGATTATTAATAGAAAGTAAGCTCCCTTGTTCATCTCCCATGCCTCTAACAATTGATAGTCTGCCAATTTATACTAAAATGCTTTGGTCAGATAACAATCATCAGAAAAATGTTCATCATGGAATGTCTTCTCATCAAGTAGTTTCTGTCTATAAATTCATTTAGTACTTTTTAAAAGGAGAAAATCTATAAAATAAACTATCAATTTGGCAGTTCTCATTATGTAGCCAAGTAAATGTGTTGTAGACCTTTAGAAAGCAAGAGGATAACTAGTACCATAGTTATCATCTCATTACATAAGTAGACCAGGAAGACAGCAATTTATACAGGACTTCTCCAGATACGACTACAAAATACTGACTTAATGTTTATATGACTTTTGTGCTTTCCATTTAAGCAAACACAGTATAATTAAGATAATAATATTACAGTAATATCCAAATGTCTCATAGTGTTTAGAAATGAGATATTTATATATGTTAAATGTTAGCTTTCAAAAAGTTATAATTAGTTCATATATTAAATATAATTCCAGAAAAAAATGTTAATTTTGAGAAATCCAAAGGATAAAAACCTCATTTTTGACAGTGCAAATGACTTTGAGAGGGTGAAAAACTTCATGTCCTTTTCAGAGTTTACAATTCCTGCTTGAAAAGTGTTTCCAAGGGAATGGCCAAGTTAACCTCAGCTCACAAGGTCTCTCTGTCATTTGTTTTTGTTTTCTCTGCTACTTTCACATTATCCCAGTAGTTCAAACAATGAGTTTCAGAGCAACATGATAGTGTACATATCCTCAATTTAATGCATTTAGAAGCCATTACTAACAGTTTTCTGTTCTTGTTTTGAAAATGTTGAAATGACCCATGAAGATGTGGGGGTCATAGAGATCGCTCACTTTGCTATGTCTCAATTTGTCTGATTACAAGGTGAGAACAACATGTCTTGTATACTTTGGTCTCTGGGACTTTAAGACTAAATAAGTCTTAAAAGTTTTAAGGACTTCACAAGAAAGCAGGCATATAAATAGGATTAATGACATGTCTGCCAGATAGTGATGGGAAATATGTGAGACAGTGTTTCCAAATATCGAAAAAGTCAAAACACTCACTTTTATCAGCTCTTAGCAATAACCTCTAAGAAGATTAAAGACCCTTCTCTTTTGTGTAATAATCCCTAGTAGCTATTTAGCTCAAAATTTTTCAAAGAATTTGCCCAAATGACAGAAGAAGGTTCACAGTACTAAGGAAAAAAAATATATGAGTTTAATAAAGACCTATAGAAATGATGTCACAGAACAGAGTAAATAGCACTTTAAAAACTACATGTCTTTTGAAGAAAGATGAAAATGGAGCAGATGCCCTGTCATCTGTAAAAGCTGCTGCTGTTTTAGAAAAAAAAAATGTGAAAGAACTCAGAAGATCTTCCACTGCAGCCTTCATAAGAGAGGGTGTGATCTTCAGAACCAAAGCAATCACACAGAGAACATTTTCTCGAGGAACAAACACTACTCTGAATACACTAGAGCCAGAGATGACTGAAGCTCTATGAGGATGTCTCAGAAAGAAGTTTTGACAGATGTTAAGGAATAGTTTATAATGGAAAATCATTTCAGAAAATAAAAAAATAAACAAATCTTCTACATTTAAAAAAAAGGAATATGTTGTTCATGTTTCAGATAGAATTTAAAATGAATAACTGTAATTTATTAACGTATCATCTAATAATTAAGATATTTCCAATCTCTTTACAATTTAAACATATTCCAAAGCTGGCAATTTTTTCAGCATCAGAATTTTGCAGAGTTAAAATGAATTTGAAGGCATCTCAGGGTTTTTAAAGACTTTTCCTAAAATACTATATGGTTGTGTTGGAAAACTGAGCAAGTTATTGGAGCTTTCCTTGCATTAGCTTCTACATAGAAATTAGGATATAAATGATGCTTAAAAAAGTCAATCTGAACTCCCAATTTACTTACTCTAGGAATGATTGTAATTTCTCTTGACAACTAAAAGCAAACACGGAACATAAGACTCTATCTATGGGCCACGTCAAACCCCTCCCAAAGTATGGTAACTTTCACAGTTTTTTGGGCACAGGAGAAGGATGTAGTAATCATGTTTTTTTTTCTTACAATTTATTTTATTTTTTTATTAGATATTTTCTTTATTTACAGTTCAAATAATATCCTCTTTCCTGGTTTCCCCACTGGAAAAACAAAACAAAACAAAACATGTTCCCTCCCCCTTCCCCCTGCTCATCAACCCATCCTTTCCCACTTCCTGGCCCTGGCATTCCCCTACAACTGGGGCATAGAACCTTCACAGGACCAAGGTCCTCTCCTCCAATTGATGACTGACTAGGCCATCCTCTGCTACATATGCAGCTGGAACCATGAGTCCCACCATGTGTACTCTTTGGTTGGTGGTTTAGTCCCTGAGAGCTCTGAGGATACTAGTTAGTTCATATTGTTATTCCTCCTAAGGGGCTGTAAACCACTTCAATTGATTGGGTCTTTTCTCTAGCTCCTTCATTGGCGACCCTGTGCTCAGTCCTATGGATGGCTGTGAGCATCCAATTCCCTATTTGTCAGGCACTGGCAAAGACTCTCAGGAGACAGCTATATCAGGCTCACACTTAAAGATATGTACAACATCCTTAGTCATCAGGGAAATGCAAATCCAAACAACCTTGAGATTCCACCAGTCAGAATAGCTAAGATCAAAAATTCAGGTGACAGCACATGCTGGTGAGGATGTGGAGAAAGGAGAACACTCCTTCATTGCTGGTGGGATTGCAAGCTGGTACAATCACTCTGAAAATCAGTTTGGCAGTTCGTCAGACATAGTATTACCTGAGGACTCAGCTATGCCACTTCTGGGCATATACCCAGAAGATGTTCCAACATGTAATAAGGACACATGCTCCACTATGTTCATAGCAGACTTATTTATAATAGCCAGAAACTGGAAGCAACCCAGATGTCCCTCAACAGAGAAATGGATACAGAAACTGTGGTACATCTACACAATGGAGTAATACTCAGCTATTAAAAACAATGAATTTATGAAATTCTTAGGGAAATGGATGGATCTGTAGAATATCATCCTGAGTGAGATAACCCAATCACAAAAGAACACACATGGTATACACTCTCTGATAAGTGGTTATTAGCCCAGAAGTTCGAAATATAGGAAGAACAACCCACAAACCACAAGAAACTCAAGAAGGAAGACCAATGTTGTGAATTCTATGATCCTTCTTAGAAGGGGGAACAAAATACTGATGGAAAGAGTTGCAGAGACCAAGTATGGTACAGAGACTGAAGAAAGGTCAATCCAGAGACTGCCCCACCTGGGAATCTTTCCCATATTCAATCACCAAACCCATACACTATTGTGGATGTCAGCAAATTACCATGGTTTTTAAGAGCTGTTTCTGTAGAAATGTAACTTTCCATAGTTTCTATTCCAGGGAGAGTGTTTATCACAGTGTTCTGTGATTTTCCATGCATAATGCTAATGACTGGTGATGCTGTCCCAATTCCAACTTCCAAATTTCTTTTCATAAACTTTTATCCTTTCTTTTATTTTACCATTTGTTTGATCCCTAAGATGTTTCTCTCAAAACCACTAGTCAAGACCTTCTACTAATCCTTAAGAAATGAATGTGCTAATCACTTTACAAAATCTGACTTTCTCAAGGGCCCAGGAGATGATGTTTGCACTAATAGCTAATCAGTTGAACAGTCTTGTGTAGATATTTGTCTGCAGCAATACTGAAAATAAATGCGATTTTCTCAATATAAATTTTAAATTACTCCAAACATATTAACTGTATATTTTCAAGTAATACATCACTAGTAGTATTTTTTAAAATAAAAATAAATAGATAAAAACTAATTTTGTAGAAATCATATAAGATCCAAGAATTATCAGTGGAAGGAAGAGGTAATATAATTCAACAATTGATTTTTGAAAGTAGTTATTGATTGATTGATTGATTGATTGATTGATTGATTTTACAATTTTTTTGATACTAAGGATTGAACTGAGGACCTTCTCCATGCTTGACAATATTTTGCCTAAACTACAGAGAGACCCACAAAAGAAGCAAGATATTTATTATTATAAAAGCCTAGTAAGTGTGTATCCCAGACTGGCCTTGAACTTCAGATTCTCCTGCCTCTGCCTCCTTCAGCAAATCCTACCGCTTCCACTATGTTCATAGCAGCCTTATTTATAATAACCAGAAACTGGAAAAAACCCAGATGTCCCTCAACAGAGGAATGGACACAGAAAATGTGGTACATCTATACAATGGAGTACTACTCAGCTATTAAAAACGACTTCATGAAATTTTTAGAGAAATGGATGGATCTGGAGAATATCATCCTGAGTGAGGTAACCCAATAACAAAAGAACACACATGGTATTCATTCTCTGATAAGTGGATATTAGCCCAGAAGATCGGAATGCACACAGTACAAACCACAAACCATAAGAAACTCAAGAAGAAGGAAGACCAAAGTGTGGACATTTCAATCCTTCTTTGAAGAGGGAACAAAATACCCATGGAAGGAGTTGTAAAGACTAACTATGGAACTTATTTGTTTGTATTTTTGTATTCTAATGCATAATGATGGTGTGTCAGGACAAGAATTCCATATTTAAATAGAAAAGATAGACAAAGAAAAAGAAAAGGAAAAAAACTAGAAACAAAAATCATGGAAAAATATTCCTAATCATTTTACTCATAGACTCATGTTTAGTCAGTTTTTTGAAACAGACCAGGACAACTAGCCTAGAAATTATGCTACCCAAAATAGACTGGGTTCTCTGACATCAATAAATAACCAAGACAATACCCCATAGGCATGCCCACAGGCCAATCACATCAGAAAATTCTTTCAATCAAGAGTCCCTTCTCAGATAATTTCAGGCTATGTTAAGTCTATAATTAAAGATAACAAGATACCATTGTGTATCATGTAGCATACGTTAAAACAATACGTTTTTATTTCCCTATGAATGTATTTCTACTTATAAATATCCCTGAAAGCATTTGTTTCTGTTGAGCATCAAGCTTTTACACAATGACCTCTCTCACATTTGTTTGCAACAGTTAACAATTGAACAATTGCAGTAAATTATAAATTATATATCTTAATACATATGTTTTCATTAAATGATCTAATATTTATGGTTTAAATTGTCACCTATTGCCATCTCCTCCTATCTTCTGCAGCTGACAATTCTTAAATTATTTACTTTGCTCTACATTTTTGAATTACATAAAGCATTACAGGAACCTCAGTATAAAATATTGCTTTCTAGAAAAAGAAAAATATGAGTTAGATTTCTGAGGAAATAGGCTGTAAAACCACTCCACTTTTAGAGGTACATCGTGGGAGGCAGTGGTAAATGAGTAATAAAAGGAACACAAGTGAGCTTCCTACAGAGCTAAATTAAGAATTTATACTCTGAGTGATGTCTCTGTAATCTCAGTCAGTCCTCTATTATTGTGCATCTTAAACAATTATGAACACAGATAACATAAAATATTCTGTTTATACATCACCAAGGGTGACAGACATATCATAAAAAATTCATTTGGTAAAAATGTCAATTGTGTTAATGCTCTAAAAACAAAGAATATTAGTAAAATTTAAATAAGCTGATTATCAAGTCATGGAGTTTGGGAGAGGAGGTAATCTGAGATCTACATATTTTTAGACAGATGGAATATTCCCATTTTAAGGTCATTAGTAACTATACATTTCAGACACATAAAGAAATATTACACATGTTCTGAGATGTGAGTAATGATACTAATGTTAAATAAATGTTAAAAATGAATATTTTTTCTGTTTTACAATGATCTATTATGAAAATTATTGCACAAAATATAATCTGAATTATAGCCATCCTGCTCAATCTTTGTTATTTTTTAATTTTTTTAAATTTATTATTCATTTTCTTTGCTTACATATCAAAAGTTATTCCCCTTCCAGTCTCCCCTGCACGAACTCCCCTCACTCTATGCCCTCCCTTTGGCTCTAAGAGAGTGCTCCTCCAACCTACTCTTGATTCACCTCTCTATCATCCCCCTTCTCTGTGGCATCAAGCTTCCACAGGACCAAGAGCCTCCCTACACACCAATGTCAGATAAGACAATCCTCTGCTATATATGTAGCTGAATCCATGGCCCCACCCAGGTATACTCTTTGTTTGGTGGTTTAGACTCGAGAGCTTAGATGAGTTCAGTTAGTTGATACTGTTGTTCTTACCATGGGGTTGCAATTTTCTTTAGCTCCTTCAGTGCTTTCCCTAACTCTTCCCTTGGGGTCCAAGAGCTCAGTCCAGTGGTTGGCTCTGTGTATCTGCATCTGTCTTAGTCAGATGGTAGCAGAGCCACTCAGAGGTTAGCCATACCAGGCTCTTGTATGCAAGCACTTCTTGGCATCAGCAACAATGTCAAAGTATGCTGCCTGTGGATAGAATAGATTACATGGTGGTATGGTCTCTGAATTGCCTTTCGTTCAGCCTCCATTTTTGCCCCTGCATTTGCTTTAGACAAGGACAGTTCTGGGTTAAAATTTTGAGATGGGTCTGACTTACCTCACTGAGGATGATATTTTCTAGTTCTATCCATTTGCCTGCAAACCCATGATGTCCTCATTCTAAATAGCTGAGTAGTATTCCATTGTGTAAATGAACCACAATTTCTGTATCTATTCTTCTGTCGTGATAGCTTCTAGCTATCAAAAATAAGGCTGTTATGAAAATAGTGGAACATATGTCCTTATGGTATATTATGACATTGTTTGGATATATGTCCAAGAGTGGTATAGCTGGGTCTTCAGGTAGACCTAATTTCCAATTTCTGAGAAACCTCCAGATTGATTGCCAGAGTGGTTGTACAAGCCCAGAATCCTACCAGCAATGGAGGAGTGCTCCTCTCTCCCCATCCTTGCCAAAATGTGCTATCACCTGAGTTTATTTTCTTAGCCATTCTGATTGGTGTAAGGTAGAATCTCAGGGTCATTTTGATTTGCATTTCCTTGATCACTAAGGGCTTTGAACAAATATCATCCTGAGTGAGGTAACTCAGATCCAAAAGAACATGCATGGTATATACTCACTACTAAATGGATATTAGCAAACAAGTACAGAATACCCAGGATACATTACACAGAACTCAAAAAAGTTAACAATCTGAAGGGCCCAAGTGATGATGCCTCAATCCCACTTGGAAGAAAGAAGAAATCAATCATGTGGGAGAGGGAGGCAGGAGTCTGGTTGAGGAAGGGGACAGGGAGAGGAAGAGAGGAACATGATCAGGCATTGGGGGAAACAGAACTAAAGCCCTGAGGGTCAGCAAAAAGAATGGAAACAGACAACCTCAGGAAGTGTGGAGTTGGGGGAACCCTCTAGAGCATACCAGAGATCTGGATGTTGATAGACTCTCAGGGCTCAAAGAAAGGGACCTTAGATAAAATGTCCTACAGTAGGGAGAGGGAACTTGTAGTCTGTCTCCAGTAGAAAAACAAGACATCAAGTGGAGGGATGGGGTTACCATCTCAAAGTCAAAACTCTGACCAAGAATTGTTCCTGTCTAAAAGAACTGCAGAGTCAAAAATAGAGAAGAACCTGAGAGAAAGGAGGTCCAGTGACAGGCTCAAATTGGGATCCAGCTCAAGGGGAGGCTCCAAGGCCTGACACTGTTACTTATACTATGGTATGCTTACAGACAGAAGCCTAGAATGACTTTTCCCTGAAAGGCCTAACAAGCAGCTGAAAAGGTCAGATGCAGATATTTACACCCAACCAGTAGACAGAAGCTGCTGACCCCTGTGGTTGCATTAGGGAAAACCTAGAAGAAGCTGAAGAGGAGGGTGATCCACTAGGAAGACTATTAGTCTTAACTAACCTGGACCCCTGAGATTGCTCAGACATTGAGCCATCAATCATCTGATGGAGGCCTCCAACACATATACATCAGAGGACTGTCAGGTCTTAACTCAGTGAGAGATGCACCTAACCCTCAAAAGACTTTGATGCCCCAGTGAGGGAGAAGGTCTGGTAGGGTGGGGATGGAGGGTTGGAGAGGTGGTGGGGGAAAATGAGGTATGATATGTGGAACAATAAGAGGATAGACTAAGAGAGAGATAACAACTGGAGTTTAAAAAAGATTAAAGAATAAAAATAAAAGTGAAAAAAATTGAGATGGGTAGGTGGCCCCAACCCTCCACTGAGGTCCATGTCTATCTACTGGAGATGGTCTCTTCAGGTTCCATCTCCTCACTGTTTGGTATTTCGGCTAATGTCATCCCTGTTGGTTCCTGGGAGCCTCTTGAATCCCTGACGTCTAGGACTTTCTAGTGGTTCCCTAAGTTCCGCACCCCCTCCACACACACACACACATTGCTACTTATTTCTATTCATTCTTCTGGACCTAAAGACTTGTGTTCTGTCTCTTGTCATATCTGATCCTTCCTTCCTTTTCCCCTTCCCATCCTTTCTTTCTACATTACATTTATTTTCCTACAAGAATTTGTCTACTGGTCAATTGAAATTTTCCATAAATTTAATTAAAATATATCAAAAAATACATGAGTAAATGTCTGCATTTTATAATGACTACAGAGATACATTTCTGTTCTTTTCATTTTGAACTTTTTCATTCTACCAGTATAATCAACAAGTGGTATATTTCATGAATATATTGAATTAGGTGCCAGAAATTTTTTCCAAGCAATAATTAGTGAGAAAAATAATGAACTAATTTTCTTCACTTTTCTCAGACCCATCTATGTCTACACATCAGATATTTTTATTTTTTCTAGAAACTTAAGTAACCCAAGGACTTGCAAAAGTGTGTTTCTAAAGTAGCACACAACTTTACATGGGCAATCATAAAGACTATTTCTACCTAGTATTCCAACAAGAAGATAACATGGGGTCTAAAGGTAAAGTCACAAGGAAAATCTCAGAATAAAATATGAAAATAAAATGCTGAAGAGAAAAATAAAGTTTAAATATTATTAATAGTAAGGAGTAGATTATTTTCATAACCAAGAAACTCCATTTTATTATTACAGTATTATTCCGTGATTCTTGTTTTTAATTCTGTCCTATCTACCCAACAGTTCATATTGGTCCATAGTACATATCCTTGAATTAGATGGATTTTCATACTCTGTGAAATTAAAAGTAATTTTTGTTATTCTCTCCAGTAAATTAAATTAGATAAACATCTACTGATCATCCACAAAAGATAAAATTTCCTTGAGAAACTAAAATCACCAGAGCTCAGAGGTTATAAATCTTAAAATTACTTGAAGAAAAATCTAGTTACTTTAGGATTCCAAAGAGCTACAAGATAAACATGAGGGAAGTTTAAAGATATTTTCTCAATATGGTAGATAGAGAATTCTCTAATTAAAGACATATTCTTCAAATGTGATTTATATTCATCTACCTGCTTGTTACTAAGCCATTTTATGGAATTTCTTCAAAAAGTTGTGTAGATACTTAGGAAGTCTTTCAGAGTTATAAGTATGGTAGTATTTTGTATAGAAAGAAAGTAAGCTAAGCAGTAGAGGTTTTGCCTACACATCAGACATGGTGTAGGTATAATGTGGTTCTTCTCATTAAGTTTCATTGACTGTTAGCACAATGGCTCAGTAGCTGTAGGAGCTGAATGGGTTAGGAAGCAGAACATGTATGAAAAAATGGAACAAGTATATTCCACTATTTATGTGTTTTAAACAATTTCTCAAGTTTATATAGCAGAGTTACATAGAGTGTCAGATGTGTGAAACTTGAAACTTGAATAGGAGGAAACGATGCTTGGAAATTTACCAGAATAATCTTTGAAATTTTTTCCTTCATGATTTGAGAGGATTTGAGGGAGTAATCATTACAAATATTTTGTCCTGGATATTAACACACAAGGATAGAGGAAAGGTGTTTGTTCGGATTGGGTGGTAGCCTTCTTTCCTGCCTTCTTGACATAGCTGAGGGTTGTAAATGAAGCTACAGCCAATGGATTCTCATACAAATATACAAGGATGACATAATATCTTCTCATTCCTGGATGGAAATTTCCAAAAAAATCATAGGGCATTATTTTATAATAAATACGAAGTTATTTCTGAAGAGCTTTGGGGTGAAAAATATTACAGGAAATAATTTCTGAGGGTTTCCAGGTGGAAGTTCTGCTGCCATACACAATAGCTCAAAGGCACACTATCATATCTGCTTCAATTAAATGTGAATTTAATATAAGCTTGCAAATATAAGGAAGTACTGTGTCAATTGTAGGCCATAAAGAATATTCACCTCTTATTTGAGGATTCTAGGTTAGTCTTTCTAAATGTGATTTAGTCTATTAATGAATGAGTAGCAATAATGTTGCTTTTAGAAATATCTCAAGTACTAGACGCATCTTATCCTTGATAGCAATAAATAACCTTGTCAAGTAATGGAATGAGCACATTGTATTAATTCATGCCTATTAGTTCTCTATTACATCAAAGGCAAAATAGTGTGTGCTCAAATTTAGAGAGAAAAGGCAGCCTTCCTTGGATAAGAAGGAAAAGTGAAGTACAAAACTATAACATCATCCTGTAATGTTCTCCAACAATGTACTTAGAAACCCAATGGACAAAGTCATCCAGTACCTCATTCCTTTCTTGTATCCTTTTATGTATTTATGATAGATGAAATTTGACAATAAAACAAAAGAAAAAAATTATGTGAAAAAGAAATTTGGTTTTCTGCTGTAATTTTATATACAAGTATCATTTCTCAAAAAGATCTAGACATAGATGATTTTTCCATAACTTGATAATGATGGTGAAAAAAATCAAAGGTGGGCAATGATGGCTCAAGCCTTTAATCCCAGCACTTGGGAGGCAAAAGCAGGAGAATTTCTAAGTTTGAGGCTAGCCTGGTCTACAGAGTGAGTTCCAGGACAGCCAGGACTACACAGAGAAACCCTGTCTGGAATAACCAAAAAAAATAAAGAATTTTAGCAAATGTGCCATTCTCCATTGCTTTAAAATTTCACAATATAACATTGTTGTATTGTTAATTATTTGTAAAGCTATAATCAAATCCACCAAGACCCATTAGACACAATTATGTCTATTTTACAAGAAACAATACATGCCTTTGTTGAGTTATTAGATATACTTCTAAACTGATAAACATAATTAAGAGAATAACCTAGATTTTGAGCTCATGCTGGTTAAATGAATAAACATCATCACAGAAATTTCAAAACTGCAAGAGATATACAACTCCTAAAAGTTTCCAATGCTTCACCAGCTCAAAGTTTGTTGCAAAGAAACTGTACTCTTGGGTGGTGCTGGTACCCAGGATCACACCAATATCAACTTTCATCACTGTCATGCAGGAGTTTGGTTAGAGAACAGACTAATGACAACCGAAATCTTTTATGAAAGATAATTTTCAGCGTAAAAGTTGCCTCTTAGAATATAATAATAGTAAAATGGGGAGTGGATCATATTAGTTAAAAGATAATGACACATTTTGCTTTAGAATATCAGGTTGAAATTTTGGAATCAAGCAAATATCAATAGTGCCTCATATGTACTATGTCTACTTTTTTCATATACTATACTGTGTAACAAGCAAATGACCAAAAATTTGAGATTACTTGAATTGTAACTGAGTAAGAAATATGGCATATATCTAAATCTAAAATATTTCCATATGTAAAATAGATTCCCTATTATCTTCAAGCAATTTTTAGAATCATTAACATTTACTTACAACTTACTTCATTTTATTTTTGAAAAGAGTATTTTACAATCTATACTTGGTATCTTGGGTCTTTTATTTTTTTTAAGTATAGAGATCAGAAGAGAAACAGAGATTGTTTCCATCATTGTGATGAATTAAATTTTCATGTTCACTGCTGGATATTCGGTCCAAATAATTAAATATATAGTCTGTAATATATATTTTTTCACTCATGGGCATAGAAGCCATGTGTATGTGTTTTCAGGTTTATGTTACTATAGAATTTTGTACATTTACTTAACAATTTAAAACCCTGAAGCAATGAAGTCCTGTTAGTTCTATAGCAAACATGCAATTTATGTGGCAACATACTCAGTGTTGACAGCCTTTCTGTACTGACTCATTCTTGCTGCCTAAATTCCAATACTTACTGTAATAATTGGTTTTAAAGAAAAGATAATTTTCAAAAGCTTTGTATGTGGATTTTAAAAAACATCCATATTTTCTGTCTGATAATATAATATTTATCTGAAGAAGGAACGTTCATTAGATGTAAGTGTCATAATTCACAGAAGAGGATTGACTAGCACAGGTTCACCAAGAGACATAGTCACAGAGACTGAATATACAACAGGATGTAGATTGTTGGAATCCTTATTCTCTCTATTTTCTGACAGAAAATCAACTGTTATCCAGTCTCCATGCAAGTGTTGCTCAACCTATACATATACATCATATACATACATGTACACATACATGTATACATATACATATTCCTGTTGTTTTGGTTTTTTTTTTGTTTTGTTTTGCTTTGGCTTGGTTTTTTTTTTTTTCCAGACAGGGTTTCTCTGTGTAGCCCTGGCTATCCTGGGACTCACTCTGTAGACCAGGCTGGCCTCTGACTCAGAAATCCACCTGCCTCTGCCTCCTAAGTGCTGGGACTAAAGACGTGTGCCACCACTGCCCAGCTTGAACCTGTCTTTGATAAAGAAAATGATATAGCTTTATTTCTACTGACTCTTTCATTTCTTGCCAAAGACAAAAAAAAAAGTTTTTGGTGCTCTACCAGGAGAAGGTGGTTAGTTCATAGAGGTAAAAATCTAAGGATTTGGGGATCTCTATAAGCCTACAAATTTCAGGAGGTTTCTAATTTCATGCTGACCCATTTCCCTGCTCCACCAATTTGTCAAAATTGCCTGTAACTGGCCCTAGTGTTTTGTGGCTCTTATGGCTTTTGCTTGAGGTGGAAAAATAAAACTTGTCTATAACTATTTACTTACATGCATTTCCATTTTGGGTCTGATAATTACAGTTCTCTGATGGTTCTAGGGAACTCTGGTAACTTTCAGATTGTTAATGGTTTTTCTTTATCTATGGTTAATTCATACTTGTATGCCCACCAGAAAATGGAAGATTCTTTAGTCATTAACACCTTAGTGATGTGTGTGTTCCATATATCAAGCCAAGAGCAATATCAACAGAAAAATGGAACTATTTTAATCATAAGTGATATAAAATAACAAAATAATCATGTAAGTTGTTAACAAGAAGAGAAATGGTTTTACAGATAAAAAAGATGCAGTAACATTAGTAGACAAAAGAAAGGCCATTTGACTTAAATAATAACAGGTGTGTTTTCAGTCATGAGATATAAGACTAGCAGTTTTCACGATGTTATTTACTGTATTGTATCTATTACTCCAGTTGTTGTTTTTCAAGTGTAGCTATTGTACATTACAAAACAAAATGAAGACATCTTTCTCCACATTGTTTTAGCATTTTTATACCATGGTGTGTGTGTGTGTGTGTGTGTGTGTGTGTGTGTGTGTGTGTGTGTGTGTGT
>JADRCC010574205.1:0-15280 GCA_019843855.1 Hylomyscus alleni | reverse complement strand
GAAAGAGCAGTAAGAGTTCTTAACCACCACCCCATCTCTCTACTTTCCCTGTTTTCTTTTGATATAAATTTTTTTTAAAGATTTATTTTATTTATTCTATGTGTATGAGTACACTGTAGCTGTACAAATGGCCATGAGCCATCATGTGTGTGGCTGCTGGGAATTGAACTCAGGACTTCTGCTGACACCGCTCGCTCCAGCGTAATTCACTGTAGCTGTCTTCAGACGCACCAGAAGAGGGCATCCGATCTCATTACGGGTTGGTTGTGAGCCACCATGTGGTTGCTGGGATCCGAACTCAGGACCTTCGGAAGAGCAGTCAGTGCTCTTACCCGCTGAGCCATCTCGCCAGCTCTGATATAAAATTTCTTAATCAAACTCAGAGCTCGCAGATGAGGCCACCCTAGCTGGCCAGCTTGCTTGGGCATCTACCCCTGCCTCCACCTCCAAGGCTGGAATGAAAAGTGGGCCACAGGTCCACCCAGCAATTCTGTAGGTTCTGGCATCTGAATGCTGAACTCTCTTTCCTTTGTCTGTAGTAGAACAAACACATTAGCCATATGTCTATCTCCCAACCACGTGGTCATCTCCCTCCTGTGTGTCCACGGCTGTGTGTGCCCACAGCTGCCCGGTGTGATCATCTTCTTCCTGTGTGGCCATGGCTGCCCGGTGTGACCATCTCCCTCCCTTGTGCCCACTGCTGCCCAGTGTGACCATCTCCCTCCCATGTGCCCACTGCTGCCCAGTGTGACCATCACCCTCCCATGTGCCCACTACTGCCTGGTATGACGATGTGCCCACTGCTGCCAGTGTGACCATCTCCCTACCTTGTGCCCACTGCTCCCGGTGTGACCATCTCCCTACCAGGTGCCCACAGCTCCTGGTATCCCGTGTGCCCACTGCTCCCGGTATGATCATCTCTCCAGCCCTCTGAGCAAGCATTTCACACATTTCCCAAATTCATCCCCCAGGAACATTTTCCTGTACACTCTATACATCTGCTTATGTCCTTATAGGAAAGTCTGTGCTTTGGGGACATAGGAAATCCTTTTTTCTCTCCCCCCCTCCAGGGACCAGTTTTGTCTCCTTAGAGGCTGTGCGGTCCCTGTTGGGGATGGATAGTACGAGTAAATGATAGCAAGACATCTTACTTTCCCTTTTGGTATTCTTATTTGTTGCCTTTTCTGCTCGCTTTTCCCTTTTCTTCCTGTAATTGACATGTGTTTCTTCAATAATCTAGAATGTCATCAGAATTTATTTTAAAGAGTAAAGGTGAATGATAAATACAGTGGACCTGTCTGGACACTCTTAGGCCCCGACAGTGAACAGGGGCGGAGCCTGAGCATCCTGGAGTCAAACCTTCTGGGTTGAATGCGGATGTCCTGTCCCACTGTCACCTGGGGTACCCTGTGCAGCTTCTCTACACCTGACCCTACTTGCCTGTCGGTGACTCAAGCAGCACCCTTACCTAAATGATCGCACGCCAGGCTGGTGGACACTAACCTCCAAGACAGAAGTCACCTGTCAACCCGGGCTCTCAGATAACCTGCCTCAACCCACAGACTGTTCTAAGATTATACAGTAAGAAATGTCTCCGGTGTCCCTTCTGCCTCTAGCCACAGGGGCGTTTGTTTGCCTTCTGCTCTCTCATCCCTCCTCGGCCTTAATTAAAAACCTAATTTCTCTATTACCATAACAATGAGTGGAACAACAACTGATTTGTTTCACCAAATTAATTTTGCTTTAGGGAACCTGGGAGGACGTTATTATCAGAGCAGCAGACAGATTTAAATAGAAACATCTTTCTAACACTTACACCAAAAAGTGAAGAGAGTAAGACGACTGCGTGTGAAGGTGCAGGGGAGCTTGGCTCACAGTGTCCCCATCACCTCAGGTGATTCAGGCAGCACTGTGCCCTCAGCACCCGGGATGGTGCAGGGAGCAGTGTACTCTTAGCACCTAAGATGATTCAGGCAGCACTGTGCTCCAGCACTCAGGATGATACAGGTAATAAGTAAGTACTGCTTCCTTCAGCACCCAGGATGATGCCAGCAGCATTATGTCTCCGGCACCCAGGGGAATCCAAGCACTACTGTTACTGTAAAAGACCCCATAGGCTCCCGTGTTTGAATATTCAGTCCCAGTTGACGGAGTTATTTGGGGAAGATGAGGAAGTGTGACCTAAGCGGAGATGTGCGACAGGGCGGTTGCTTTGAAGTTTCCGAAGTCGAACGCCATCCGCCTTCCCGCTTCCTCTGCCTTTGTTTGTGATCTGAGAAGTAAGCTGCTGCTTTGAGCGGCCACCTGCTCCCCCTACTTCAACGTGAACTCCAATCCACAACTCTAAACCCTACCTAGACCTTCTGCAAGTTGCCATGGTGGGTGTTTATTGTAGCAGGACAGTAACTAAGTAAGTAACATTTACCTGAAGAAAAGTTTGTAACAGGAGCGTTAGCTAGAGACTCACTGCCTATTACTAGGCAAAACCTCCTGAGGGGGCGGGGCGTGCAGGGGGAGAGGAAGGAGATGCGTGGGGAGGGGAGGGGGCGGGGCGTGCAGGGGGAGAGGAAGGAGATGCGTGGGGAGGGGAGGGGGCGACAACTGCAGTGCTAATCTTTCTGGATATCACTAGTGGTGGGCAGAGTCACTGTGTCTTCCTTTTTTATGTGTGACGAGGTTGCTCTTCTTTTTCTTCTCCTTCTGAGCTGAAGATTGCTCTCCCCAGCTGTGCTCCAGGCTTCCCTCTTAGGGTGTGATTTAGGGGCTATTTCCAGTCTAATGGGGTAATTTATAACCCAGTCCCTAAGACCAAGAGGACTGCAGTTCTGTAGCTGAGAATTGTAGAATTTCAGAGCTGCGAATTAAATCAGATCTAGCCCAAATACACCAAGTAATAACAGCAACAATGATAAAGTAAGGAGCCAAACACCCCCAGCCACCAAGCAGCATCTAAGCCCCGCCCCGTGCGGTGGCATCTAAGCCTCGCCCCGAGCAGCGGCAGAAAATGTGATTTCACAGCAGCTGCAGCAGGTAAATGGTGCCCCACACACCCAGCAGAGCTCCGTGCCAAGCTGAGCTTCTCCATTGCTAGCACCTGCCAGGACTGGCTTCTCTGCTGCCCGGCTCATCAGCACAGGAGGAAGGAGCCTTGCTCTCCGGCCCCAGGACTCACCTAACTTCACCCAGACTAGGCTGAGGACTCCCGACTCCTCTCCTTCTCCTGCCTGGCTGGCCTTTCCTACTTCGTTGGTCTCACCAGAACAACTGAGTTTTCATCTGTCAGGGTCTCTTTTAAGGTGTGGATTCACGACTGAACATAACTTACAAAAAGAGGGGCGGGGCGGGGCATATCAGCTGCGTTTCTCTTTGCTGTTGACAAGAATCAATTTAGGGAAAAAGAGTTTATTTGTTGGCTCGTTGGTCAAAAATATAAAGTTAAATAAGAAAGCTGTCAGCAGCCATTCCAAACTGTTTTAGACTTTGTCCATCCTATGCTGCTGTGGTTGCACACAGTCCCTTGCTATCATCCAGGCTTTTGACACTATTTTGTCACTAGTTCCTTAGGAGCAACTGAAACTTTACCAATTCGTTACTTAATTGCATTTTGTAATTTTGTGCACATGTGGAGGTCAGAGGACAACGTGCTTCTCACATCAATTAAAAACACACCAAACACGATTATTTTCACAGAACTATTTTGCCAGTTTCTACCTAATTTATCTTCAACAAGATCCAGATCTCAAAGATCTGGTGGTGATCTATCTCGGCAGTCACCCAACGGCTGGATCATCTCTGCAGTTTTCTACACTTATCTTGTTTCTTCACAAAGCACTGTTGGTGTTTGGAAAAATGATTTTGTAAAAGTTGATAAATTGCTAGGTAAAGCCTTTTTCTGGGATGATGGTGTGCCTGACACTTTAAACATCTGAAAACTCCTTAGATGGCAGGTGGAGGAGGTCAGATAATGTCCCTGGAGGTGGCTCCTATTAGCTGGGCTTCCAGTGATGTAAAACACAAGGCAGGGTGCGGGGGAGTGGGTGGGTGGGGGGTGGGGAGGAAGGCTGCCGAGCACATTCATCCCCCCTACTGCTCTCCTCTGTGCAGGGGGAGAAAATTGATTCTAGGAGGAAAACATCCAGGCCCCGTGAGGAGCATGTGATGAGGCTCAAATTCCAGTTCTCAAAAACATTCTTGGCTCACACAGCATTTGAAGCTCTGAGTTTAGCATTTTTGATTTGGGCACATTTAAATGTTAATGAATGTCTTTTGTAAGTCACTAAACTCATTTGGAAACAGTCGTGGGCTGCTTAGAATATGATTTTTGTTGATTCGTCTTATGCTCTCTCCTTTATGTATATTTTTAAAAAATCATCTAAAGTAAATATTAATGATTTTATCAATAATCATGCTGCCATTTGTCAGTGTGTGAGGGACTGTGCTGAGTCACTGGAATGCATTAACCCTCTCTACTGACCCTGAAACCAAGCCTCAGAGAAGCTGAACAGAGGCCAGCAGCCCAGGTCTGCTCTGGTCAGCCCAATCCCTAAGCCACCAGCATCTCAGACCACATGGCTACACTGGGCACCGTGTGTGTGTGTGTGTGTGTGTGTGTGTGTGTGTGTGTGTGTGTGTGACTCTGTCTGTCTGTGTCTTTGTATGTGTCTATGTGCACATCTGTGTCTGTGTGTACTGTATGTAATAGCCACAATTTATATTATATGCTCAGCATAGACCGTGCAGTACTTACTCCAGCCCTGGCACATGGGAGACTGCGTGATACATGTCTGTTGAGTGGGAGCATTCCCCGAGGCTCCTGTGGCTTCATATAAACCAAAAACTCATAGGATTAGGGTTATTCATTTTTCTTGGATTCAGCATTATTTTTACTATATTTCTCTCCATTCTGGGAGTGTCGCAAGTTTGTTGTCCATGTTAACCCCTCACAGTGATCTGCATCTGTCATTGTGTGTAGCACGGTTTTCCCATGGCACATCCTTCTCACCCATTTCTGCCTTGTTTCGTCCTTCTTCTTCTCTTTCCAAACTTTACTTTACCCTCTTCCTATTTTATGACTTTACACTTTGAGTTCCAAGAACCTCACACTCACCACTCTTAGGAATGCCAGAAGATGGGCCTTCCGCATGCAAGAGTAATGTGTGTGAGTGCTTGCCGGCATTTATGTCTGCGTACCACTTGAGTGGCCGATGGCTGCAGAAGTCTGAAGAGGCCACCATCAGATCACCTGGAACTGGCTACAGATGATTGTGAGCTGTCATGTGGGCACTGGGAACTGAACCTTGGTCCTGTGCAAGAGCAGTCAGTGCTCCTAACCACTGAGCCACCTCTCCAGTCCTGACAGACAAGAATTCTACAGTACAAATTAATGAAGCAGAGCTACATATGCAGCAAGAGTCTCAGGCTTTCTGAAGAGTTTTTTTTTTAGACTTCTTTTGCTCCACACCATTTTGATCACCCCGTTTGCTCATTAATAATTTTATGGATTTCTGTGTTCTCTCATTTTGTCCTGTTAAACACAATATATTCTATACTATTGTTTTCCTTTCTTTTTTTCCCCAGAAAGACTGACTTTTAAAGGTACTTATCAGTTCTACCAAGTGCCTGCTGTCTAATTAATTAACTCCTGCTTTTTATCACCGTCAGTTTCTTCCATTTGATGTTGTTTATTGAACTTACTGAATGGAACTGGGGACACACTCATTCCTGCTCTGTTTATTAATAGTATAATGCAGGGACACTGATTTCCTATTTCGTTTTAAAAGCTTTGGGGTCCATTCCACAAAAAATATATTTTATAATTACTTATTTTCCTAACTGAAATTTAGATTTTTCTCTTTGACCCAGAGTTTTTTTTTTTGTTTTGTTTTGTTTTTTGTTTTTTTTGTTTTTTTTTTTGTTTTTGTTTTTTTTGGTTTTTTGAGACAGGGTTTCTCTGTGTATCCCTGGCTGTCCTGGAACTCACTCTGTAGACCAGGCTGGCCTCGAACTCAGAAATCCACCTGCCTCTGCTTCCCAAGTGCTGGGATTAAAGGCATGCGCCACCACTGCCTGGCGACCCAGAGTTCTATAATATTTATTTATTTATTTATTTGGTTGGTTGGTTATTTTTGAGACAGGGTTTCATTATATAGCCCTGGCTGTACCAGAACTCTCTGTGTAGACCAGACTGGCCTTTAACTCACTGAGATCTATCTGCCTCTGCCTCATGATTGCTGGAATTAACAGTGTGCATAACCACACCCTGCTAGTTATATAGTATTTTAATTTTTTTCTGAGTTATAGTAAAACAAGCTAGCCAGGGCTATATGAGGAGGCTCTGTATAAAATAAATAAATTGCTTTTCAAAGAATATCGATAAGAAAGTAGAAAGAAGAACCAAGCATGGCGGCTCAAACCTTTAATCCCAGGAGGCAGAATCCAAGGCCAGCCTCGTCTACAGTATTAGCCACAGGACAGCCAGAGCTAAGAGTGAGACCCTGTCTCACTCATAAAAACAAACAAACAAATAAGGGAAAATAAAATGAGAACAAAAGGTTTAAATATCACTCATTGCACATAAATATCATATAAAAAGAGTTCTTATGATTTAATAATAAAAGACAAGCCAACTTAAAAATGGTCAAGGAAGCTGGGAGCCGTCGCTCAGGCCAGCAATCTCAGCACTGGGAGACTAAGGAAAGAGGATTCAGGGAATTTTTGGCCAACCTAGACTACGTAGTAAGTTTGAGACAAGCCAGGGCTACATAATGAGACCATGTCTCAAAACAAAGACAAAAATCAAAAGAACACAGTAGCAACAGCAACAGACAAATTATCTTGATAGACACTGCTATAACAAAAGGACATGGGGAGGTGTTGTTAGCCCAAGAAATGAAAATGCACTGGGGCATCTGCAAAGGAAAGAAACCCAAGTAAGGACGGCTGTGTGCAAGGACTTTGCAGAAGTAGAAGCAGCTTCCAGTGCTGGCTGGAAGGAACAATGTTAAAACTGCTGGATAACTCAACTCTTCTTTGCTTTAAAAGGTGAAATACAATGTTACCCTCTGAGAGGAAGTTCCACTCTTGGGTATACACACAAGACAAAGAAAAGTGAGTCCCCACGATAAAGTCAAATAGCAGAACCCTTTGGGAGGCAGAGGCAGGCGGATTTCTGAGTTCGAGACCAGCCTGGTCTACAGAGTGAGTTCCAGGACAGCCAAGGCTACACAGAGAAACCCTGTCTCGAAAAACCAAAAAAAAAAAAAAAAAAAAAAAAAAAAAAAACAACCAAAAAAACAAACAGCAGAACCCATAGCATTATCTGTCAAGGTTTGGGTCAGTCCCAGGTCCTGAATAATGATGCAGAGGCTTTTCTTTCTTTCATTCATTCATTCATTCATTCATTCATTCATTCATGCTTAGGCCTTAAGCTAGGCTTGTTCCCCAACTAAGTAATAACTCAAGTAACTATTCTATGTCTGCCATGTGGCTGGTTACCCTCCTCAGTTTCATATGTCCAATTTCCTCTGTCTAACAAATCCCTAGCACCTGACTCCGCCGGAATTCCTGTCTCTTCTGGAAGTCCTGCCTGTTCTCTACTCCCTCGCTCTAGGCCTTTCAGCTCTTCCTGGGTAGGTAGGTGATGCCTACCTACATAGTGCCCAAGAGATTATCTCAACAATTATTCATGACAGACAGTACAGGTGCCCATGAACTGATGAATAACAAGCAGTATACCTATAACATGGACTACTTATGAATGACAAGCAATATACCAATAACATGGACTGTTTATGAATGACAAGCAGTATACCTATCACACAGAAGAAAAGCAGGGGCTGAGGCAACCGTGAGCTGTGCCTCGGGTGCTCTGAGCTGAGCTGAACTCTGGCCCTCTGAGAGAGCAGTAAGCACTCTATGGAGGCTCCATCCCTCAGCCCTTGCTTTTCTTTTGAGATGATAAAAGTGCTTCCAAAATTAGATTATGGTGATGGACACAACTCTGTGAGTGTAAAAACCGAAGTGTGTACTTTAAATAGGTGAATTTTATGGCATGTAAATTATTCATTTATGGAACTGTTTAAATAAAGCCAACACTAACTCCATACAAGGCCCCAGGGCTAATCCATAAAGAAGTAAAGACATACTGGACTGGACTGCAGATGCCCACTTGTCCAGTGCAACAGCAGCGAGGGGTTACTGTGAACCATGAGTTGTAGCTGAAGATGCCATGCCGGGGTAAAGGCAGCAGCAGCAGCACCACACACACACACACACACACACACACACACACACACACACACACGCATGCACACACACATACACACACACTCACACACACGCACGAACACACACGCACGAACACACACACACACACACACGCACGCACACATACACACACACACATACACACACACGCACACATACACACACACATACACACACACATACACACACACACACACGCACACACACACACACACACACACACACACAGAAAATGTCAATTTGACAGTAACTGTAGGGTCTCCTTCAGCCTGTTTTGAAGAAACACCAGGCAGATTTTGCATTTTGATCCCAATCTTTACTCCCACTGTCAAAGTAAAGACTCCTCTTGTCTTGAAAGGAGGAAGCCCCTTCTCACCCTGCCAGGAAACCATGACGGTGAGGGGCAGGACAAGGTCCACTGTAGTCATACTATGTGGAAGAGCCTCAGGCTGAATCACTTGGACCCTGTGACGGAAGACATTTCTCACCCCACCCCTACCCCATCGTGGTGAGGGTTTTGAGAGAAACCTTTTCTTCCATATTATCTGCTTCTAACCGTCCATTTGGGCCTAGTTGGCACACACTCTCCCTAACTGAGTTTGCTTAGCATCCAGATACTCTTGACTTACATATTGGTGATGTTTTCTGCATCCTGTGCAAAGCACCTTATCTCACTAAGCTCTGAGACAGTTTAATGCTGGAATCCTCCGTCCTCGAATATCTGAAACAATTCATCTACCTGAGAACCATCTGGGTCATTTTGAGCTAAGTCTTTTTTTTGATTATTCGTCTGTTAAGAATTCTTATCTTTTAGAGGGGGAATTTTGGTAATCCCTGTGTCTTCCTAAGATAATGATGTTATCCAGGTTTCAATTTAACATGCATCTAAGTGTATCCAGAAGTCCATGAAATGACTTTTAATGCTCTGGAATCTCCCATTAATTCTCCCGTCTTTCCTTATTTTTTAATTCCTTTGTCTTTGTCTTTTTCTCCTTCTGCTCTTCCTCTTCCTCCTGCCTCTTCATTCCCCCCCTTCTTCCTCTTCCATCTCCTCTTTCTTCTTGGTTTGGTTTTTAGCCTTTTTTCCCCCCTCAAGAATCCAATTTTCTAGCTGGAAACTCTCTATATAGACGAGGCTGGACTTAATCTTGCAGCAGTTTGCCTGCCTTTTCGTCGTGGGTGCTGAGATTACAGACACGCACCAGGACCCCTGGCTTCCTGTTTAATGTGAATGGATTGTGCCAATTTTTAAAACCATTTCCTCTTTTTCCTGTAATTCATTAATCTCTGTGTTAATTTTTATTATTTCCTTGAGTTCTGTTTTTCTCTTGATGTTTTCTCGTAACTTCCACACTACATTTAAAAGTATTTCCATGTTAATATCTAACACACATTCACGTTTTTCCCAGGAAATAGGCTTTGACCATTTTTCATTAAGCTTCAAGTGTCATAATTTATCATTGCTAATTTCTAGAGTGATTCTAGTTTTAATTTTTCTTATTGACCTAAAAATATTATCAGAGAAAAATTCAGGAGTCTGTCCCCTTTTCACGACTTTATAAGATATATTAGATATATTAATTACACTATTGAACTTGATCATGCTTAGGAATTTATAATAAATATTATTCATCATACTGAAAAGAATCAGTTACAGTCCCAGCAGGAAGATGGTGTGAAACAGAACTGAATGAGGAAACTCAGGAGGAGATGAAGGCTGAGAGCTGTGAGAAGTCTGGAGACCAGGAATGGGCCACAGGGGACCCACTGCTCTCACTGGGCCTGTGGGGCCCTTGGAGGGACAAGGCTCACTGGAATCGGAGAGACAGCTTTGCTGGGACTGCCTGGAGGAGCTGAGCCTGGAGGGGCACAGCTCTGAAAGGTCTGAAAAGGGAGGGAGAGGGGAGGGAGAGAGGGGGAGGGAGGGAAGGAGGGGGGAGGGAAGGAGGGGGAGGGAAGGAGAGAAAGACTAGTACAGGAAAGGAAGGAGAGATGAAGAAATAGGGAGGAGTGTGGGGTTGGGGGCAGGGGCAAAAATAATTACTCCAAGACCTTTTAAAAGCCAGGCATGGCTGTGTGTCTACCATACCAGAATTAGGGCAAAGACAGACAGATCCTGGGTGTTCCCCAGCCAACATGGACAAAATAGTAAAGCTTCAAGTTTAGTTAGATATACTAACTAAACTAGAGGATAAAGAGCAGTAGAGACAAGCACCCTAGGTCCTCCTCTGGCCTCCACAGGTTCCCCCCCCACACACACACACACATGCACGCACACTCATGAACATATGTGTGCGCACACACACCATCCAGCCAACCTCTTTCCGCATCCCTGTCTTCTGCCATAGACAATGGCTAAACACAGTCTGAAGGCAGAGGATTTGAGACCCTAGCAGAGGCCACATTGCAGAGCTCAGAAATCTGAGAGCCAAACATGAGAGTAACCACCTTGAACAAACAACATCTCTTTGTTCTTGGTACAACATTGAAATAGATGAAGCATCTTCATGCTTGGGGCTGTTCCCTTGGGGAGATTCTATTACAGCTCCCTGGTTCACAGACACCATCTACGCCTTCTAGAACCCTTGGCCCTACTCCTGCCATGCATATTTGTAAGGTGCTTTTGACTTGTAACCTTTTGTGTCTATATTCAGAGATTAGATTGACTTATTTCTAATTTTTAAATCTCATTTGTTTGTTTAATTATTTAGTAGGGGACAACTGGGGTTGTGCCATGGGGCTCCAGTGCAGGTCAGAGGACAATGTTAGGGAGTTAGCTTTCTCCTTCCACTGTGTGGGTCCAGGGTACAGAATCCAGGTTGTCAGATTTGGTGGCAAGCTCCTTGCAGAGCCATCTCACAACCCTAAGATTAGCTTATTTTGCTAACTATTGGTTTTGGATGGTAATTGTCACAGTTCTGTATCAAGGTTAAACTTGCTTTGTGAGATGGTTTGGAAATTTTCATGTATTTATTCTGAAATAATTGATCTAGTGGGAATGATCATTCCTTGAAATTTAAGGAAGAATGGGACTCTACCATGTTCTTGGGTTTGTTTGTTTCCTTGTTTGTTGGTTTTCTTTCTGGTAAGTCTTGGGAAACACTTCAGAGTTGGGGTTTGGACAGAAATTTTTTTTCTAAATTTTGAGCCAATTTTGGTCATTTATACTTCCCTCAGAAATGACAGGTCTCCTGGCTGCTTGTTTTTTTCTCCAGGGGTTTAAAGGTCAAGCACAGGGTCACTGTGGCTGCCACACCGCAGAGACTGGAAGGCTTAGCTGACATATTAGGAGCACTCTCTAAGTGGCTTCATCCAGCAGGTCTAAGTGTTTGACTTCCTCTGCAGCCTCAGGGTCCGCCCACTCCTGTGTAGCTGACTTCAGCCTGACCAGCTGGACTTGGCCTTCCAGTCAGCACCTCAGCACCTGCCCCCGCTGACTGACAACCTCAGTCTCCTCTGTGGGGACAAGGAGACCTCGGAGTGCATGCAGGAGCCAACCTCCAGGGTGAAGGGTGCCTTCCTGGGAACTGCTCCCTTTCTAATGCCCAGCTTGGCCACTTTGGATGTGATCTTGTGAACAGCCTCTTTGACTGCAGTTAACAGCAACACGAGAGGCTCTGAGGCCACTCCGGATTTATGTTCCCATCTCCACAATCCACAACAAGTGAGCTCCACTTGACCATCTATCTGTCACCTCCGGCTCTGTCTCCCTCTAAAAAGAAGAGGGTGTAGCCACATGAAAAATGGTGTCTGACACCCAACTCAGAAGAGACCAAGAGGCATCTGTTCCCCATATATCTGCCAGAGGTCTCTCTAGGGGTACAACAGCCTGCACCAGACTCTCACCCTGGAAAAATGACACGTCTGCTTGGTGAGGTTTGAGGTATCAGGGTGTTGTGAGGACAGAGATGACAACCACATGGGCAGAAGATGGGTAGGGAGAGCTGCCACTGGCAGGGAGGGGACATGGTGGTGGCTCAGTCAGTGTGGCCCTACCCAGCAGGTTCCCAGAGGCTGTGTGGCTTAAAGAGTAGACATTCATTTCTCATGGTTTCAGAGCCAGCAGACAGAAAAGGGGCCAGTGAGTTCTGTTCAGATGGGTGTTGTCTTCCTGGCTGATAAACAGTCACCTCATCCAGGATAGTTTTGTACGAACTTCATATAAGCTAGAGTCACTCTGAAAGATGGAACCTCAACTGACAAATTACCTTTATTAGAGGCCTGGGATCAAGACTGTGAGGCATTTTCTTCTTTTTTTTTTTCTTTCTTTTTTTTTTTTTTTTTTCGAGGCAGGGTTTCTCTGTGTAGCCCTGGCTGTCCTGGAACTCACTCTGGAGACCAGGCTAGCCTTGAACTCAGAAATCCGCCTGTCTCTGCCTCCCAAGTGCTGGGATTAAAGGCGTGCGCCACCACGTGGGGCATTTTCTTAATTGATGATTGTGGTGGAGGGCACAGTTCGTGGTAGGTAGTGCCACCTCTGGGCAGATGGTCCTAGGTTCTATTAGAAAGCAGGCTGAACAAGCCAGGGGAACAAGCTAGCAAGCACCACTCTTCTGAGGCTTCTGCTTCGGCTCCTCCTCCAGGCTTCTGCTTTGAGTTACTGTTGTGACTTCCACAGATGATGAACTACAAGCTGTAACACGAAATAAACCCTCCCTCCCCAAGTTGTTTCTGGTTGTACTGTTTTATTCCAGCAATGAAAACCCTAAGACAGGTTCCTTGCTGTGTTTATAGTTTTATTCCGTGTAAGTAATGGAAAGAGGGTGTGATCTCTTCCCTCTGCCTGTAAGGCCACTAAGACCATCACAAGTGCCCACCCTCACGACAGTCAGAACCCTCTTACTCCCTTAAGGCCCCTGATCCAGGTGCCATCACATGGGGGTGGGGGCTTCAACCTAAGAACTTGGCTTGGGAGCTTCAGTCACAGTAAGCCCCGATTAGACTGGAGGCCCTTGACATGAAGCTGGCATGCGTGTCCTTGACATGAAGCTGGCATGCGTGTCCTTGACATGAAGCTGGCATGCCCGACTAAAGACTCGAAGCCCTGTGTGGACGCACAAGAGAAGTCTTCAAGAAGGTGCAGGATGCTGACTACACAATTCCAGCTGAAGATGGAATAAGAGCAAAGCAGGAAGGATGCATGGGAGGCTTGTCCCGAACAAGTGCATGGCTCCTGCCCATTGTAGTTCATCAGAGGGAGTGGCTGGAAGTTGGAAGTCAGAGGCTGGAAGCCAGGAGCACGGATCATTCTGCGCATTTGAGAAGTACGGAACGTAAGGAGAGGTGAAGAGTGGTTGGCATCCAACCTTCCCTCATTGTCAAAGCAATCGTGGAGACGAGGAGAACCTCAAGTCCAGGGCTTGGGAGATAAAGCACTCAGAAAAGTGTTATCTCTGAAGCAAGAGGATCTGTCTTGAGTTTGAGCCCTAGAACCCACATCTTAAAAGTGTTTTAAGGCTTATAACAGGCTTATAGCCCATCACTGGGAGGCTGAGACAAGTGCCTCTCTCAAACTCGTAGGCCAGTTTCCAAGCCAGTAGAGTACCTTACCTGAAAGACCAAGGTGAGCAGCACCTAAGTAAAGATACCCAAGGTTAACCTACACACACCTACATGCAAACACACTGCTGTCATTCCTTCTAGGCTCCACCCAACAGTTACCTGGTAACAGCCAGGTAGGCCTAGCTTGCTATAAATGGGGCTGTTTGGCCCCTCCTCTCCCTCTTACTCTCTCTGCCCCTTCTCTCTCTCTCTCTCTCTCTCTCTCTCTCTCTCTCTCTCTCTCTCTCTCTGACTCTCTTCTCTCCCTAATCTCCCTCTTCCTCCCCCCTTTTTCCCCACTTGTTTCTAGCCAACCTCGCTCTTTCTACCTCTCTTCTCTCTCTTCTATGTCTCTCAACTCCTCTTCCCATGCCCAAAATAAACTCTATTACATACTATACTCATATAGATGATACCTCAGGAGGAGGGGATGCCCCAGCATGGGCCGGCTGAGGCACCCCTCCCACCTCACCATATCTGACTCTACAAAACACATCCTGGCTCTTTTCATAAAACACAACACACACAGCACACAAAACCATACAGACTCCTCCACACCACACCTGCTCACCGGAAGTTCCCTAGCATTCCAGGTAAGTGCTTGTCCTCTCGTCAGAGACCCTCATCCTTTATCAACTCTGCCTTGAGAATATTTTCGACATTGTCCTCTGTGACAGGCCAGGTTCCTAAGGGGATAGAGACCAGATGTGGCTAGACATGCCTTGATTTCTAGTAGGGGTAGCACCCATGAGAGAGAATGTGGGGAGTGAGGGAGCCTGGAGAGTTGTTAGGCCACAGTGCAGTCGGGCCCCTAGGGAGGGGAAGAAGGGCCCATGCTGTTGTGACTGTGAGGAAGGGTCTAAGAGTCACCGTGGAGCATCAGGGTCAAAAGCATCACAGGACCTCGGAGCATTCTTTTTTCTTTTTTCTTTTTCTTTTTTTTTTTTTAGATTTATTTATTTCAAGCTGGACAGTGGTGGCACACGCCTTTAATCCCAGCACTTGGGAGGCAGAGGCAGTTGGATTTCTGAGTTCAAGGCCAGCCTAGTCTACAGAGTGAGTTCCAGGACTACACAGAGAAACCCTGACTTGGAAAAAAAAAGAAAAGAAAAAGAAAAGAAAAAAAAGATTTATTTATTTCATGTATGTGAGTACACTGTTGCCGTCTTCAGACACACCAGAAGAGGGCATCGGATCCCCATTACAGATAGTTGTGAGCCATCATGTGGCTGCTGGGAATTGAACTCAGGACCTCTAGAAGAGCAGTCAGTGGTCTTAACCACTGAGCCACCTCTCCAGCCCCTTGGAGAACATTCTTGTCTTGTGTTGTTGCGACCTTGGTGGTTGCAGCAGGAACACGGTCTCCATGTACAGCCCTGGATGTCAGAACATGGGGATGTCAGAGCCCTTGGCTGCCATGTCTCCTGCTGCTGGAGAGCTGTGGGCCTGAACGTGGAGCTAGCTGCCAACGGCT
>JADRCC010574203.1:0-11660 GCA_019843855.1 Hylomyscus alleni | reverse complement strand
GGGGGTTGGTGTCTGCAAATGGGATACCTCTCTAGGTGACACAGTCTCTGTGCAGCTTAAGAAGAAGGAAGATCAAAGTATAGATGCTTCAATCCTACATAGTACAGAAAACAAAATAATCACAGGAGCTAGAGGGAGGGAGGCAGTAGAGAGGGGGGGGGGAAGGGCCAGGAACAGGTATTAGAAGGGACAGGAGAGAAGTATAAAGGATCAGGAAATTGAGTAGAAACACTTAGCAGAGGGGGATGGGAAACGGGGTGGCCACTAGAAAGTTCCAGACCAGTAAAAAATCCCATGCACCTCAAAATTTTAAGAAATATTCCTGTCCAAAGGAAAGACAAGGACAAATAATGGAACAGAGACGGAAGGATAGGCCATCCAGAGACCACCTCACTATTTTTTTTC
Organism: Hylomyscus alleni; assembly: GCA_019843855.1. Taxonomy (NCBI): domain Eukaryota; kingdom Metazoa; phylum Chordata; class Mammalia; order Rodentia; family Muridae; genus Hylomyscus; species Hylomyscus alleni. The sequence continues at coordinate 11,255 of JADRCC010574203.1, read as the reverse complement.
AATCTGGTTTAGTTTGCTCAATATTTAATTCTTAAAATTTAGAATAATTCAATGCAAATATGATAGGATATTATGTAGAAGAAACTGCAAAGAGAAAGACTCTCAGCTATCAGAGATCATAGAAAGGTAACATTTAAGTGCCTCTTACCAATTTACAAAAATAATGAAAGCTAAATAATTTATCTTGAGTTGGCTGCTGAATATTTTAAGTGTTAAAACTATCTTGGGTAAAACTGGTTTCTGGACCAGCCATAAATTCTTGTAAGTTGCTGGGATTAAGAAAGATCTATAGAGCAAATAAATTCTCTAGCCTATAAAATCTATACCCATGAGAATGAGACTGTCAGCCAGCTTGTCCAAGGACAAACGGCTTCCTGGAATTCCTGGGAATTGTTCTACAATTGCCCAGTCTCATAAAATTTTAACCAGTGTTCATACAAGATAACAGCCACAATGCTAAACATATGTTCTGCTTCTGTAAACAAGCTTGCTTATGCAAGATAGCCCCAGACATCAGCAAGATATCTGTTTGCTAAGTTGAGCTCTGTGCTTGCACATTGGCACATAACCTTGTGAGCTTTGCCTTTATAAACACTAGACTAACATGGCTTAGGACTGCATTTGAGATTCCCAACTCTTGGGTGCAGTACTAGTGCCAGTCTAAATAAAGCCTTTTGTTGTTGTCGTTGTTGCTGCTGCTGTTGTTGCTGTTGTTGTTGTTGAATACATTTGTGGTCAGACTCGTGAATTGCTGAGTGACCCCAGAGCTATAATAATCACATGAATTATATAAAAAATTTTAAGGCTTGACTTGTTTTAAATTTCTTCATAATTTACCAATTAGTAGAAGCATTTTCTCATCTATTTGAAAACTGTTACATATTAAAGTTATTCACTATTCTAAACTGTTTAGTCTACATGTCCTAATTTATAATCTTATTGAAATAAATTCTCTTCATGCCATTTTTACACTTATTGTACAATTTTGAGTGTTTGGTTTTTAGAACTGTGCCCTGCTGTGTCCCGTATTCATTTGAAAAAACATTCCTAAAAAATGATTGCATTTGTAAGTCACTGCTATTGTGATTTTTGTCCACTAAGGAGAAATTTAACTTTTTCCTTTAAGTCAGTGCAAAATGTTATACAATGGTCAGTGAGATCATTGCAGCCTATCCACTGGAAATCTCATATACTTTTAAATATACTTTAAAATATGTGTGATATAGTCTAGGGTGTACTATAGGTTGATGGTGTCATTATCATTATCACTGTATTCATATTCATTGATTTCTGACCATTTTAAAATTTTTATTTATTTACTGTAAAATAATTCCAGTGTTACTTTTCTATATCTAGTTATATACATGTATAACAAGGTTAATGTTAGTCATATGATTTGAAAGAATAAGCCTTACAACTGCTGTCAGAGTAGCCTTCATGTTTGAAATATGTTTTGACATAAGACAATGCCATTTAGTTATTTGTGCATTTCTGTGACTAAAACCAACATCATAACAACAGAAAATATAAGAGTAGAAAATGGTAGAGATAATGTTGAAAAGACTCATTTGCATTTGTTTGAAGAAAATGTCTTGCTTTAGACTGCAATAAAGTACTTGCAGCTTCTGTAGGCCCATGTATTAAATTGTCACTTTTAATATCTGATTGATACAAAAATAGTAATTGAAGCCAAGATACTTATCTCTTTAGCTGAACTGTGTGTTCTGTTTAATGTCTTTACTGGCATACCCATGTGTCCTTCAGAGTAAATGGTAATTAATGGCCACCAGTTGTGGAATCTAGACATTTATTACCTTTTGCTGCACAAAATTTCAGCATTTAAAATTTAAAATTTTGAATTTTCCTTAAAATGCACTTTTAATGTGTTTTTTGAAAGAGCATAGTGCTTTTTAAAAATGGCTGGAGTCAAAATTTTATACTTGACACATGCAGACAAGGAGGGCAGTGCTACGGCACAGAGGGTGTTTACACAGTTCCTGTCCTCTGTAGTAGGACAAGGTGGCCTTTGCTTCTGAGCCACATCTTCTATCTATCTCGTGTTCCTCATTGGCATCACTGACCAAGGGACTCACCAGAAAGGTCAAGTGACTGAAGTGTTGGAATCTTCAACCCCACTCATTGCCTTCTGGGAAGGAAATGGAGTAGAGGCTCTATAGAAAGTCAACAAGATGGCTTCTGGACTACTGAGCTGGTCCAGGGGAAGCAATGTGGAAGGTGCTTGTCCTCTTCCCTTACCTCATACTTTTCCCCAGTTAGGTGTTTGGGGATATAGTCTTTCTAATAAACCAATATGTATAGAGGAAGAGTGATTTCTAAGGTCTGACAATCACCTCATGAGATTTATCAAGCGTGAGAAGGAAGCCATGGGAGATCTGAATTTATAGCTGTTCAGTCAAGATAAAGCAGGGTGTCTCATAAGACTGAGTGACTGCTGGGCAGTGGTGGCACACACCTTTAATCCCAGCCCTTGGGAGGCAGAGGCAGGCAGATTTCTGAGTTCGAGGCCAGCCTGTTCTACAGAGTGAGTTCCAGGACAGCTAGGGCTATACAAAGAAACCCTATCTTGAAAAACCAAAACAAAAAAACAAAAAACAAAACAAAACAAAAAACAAAACAAAAAAACCTGTGGAATCTCATGTTAACTTTAGGTAGATGGAGCCGGAACTGAATTGACTAGATAATGCTAAGTGGGTGCTTGCAGTCTTGGCAACTTGCTTGAAGCTGGTGTGGCTGTGATCCTTTCATGGTATCTTGAGACTTCTTGTGTAAAATATTGACTAGTTGACTTTAAAGTTTTCATTTTTCTAATGTATACTCCCACCAGTATGAATGTTCTTTATATACTATTTTCATCATATTTCACACATGATAGGTAGATAGGTGATAGATAGGATAGATCAATAGATAGATAGATAGATATCTTATATATGGTATCTTAGATATAGTATCTTAGATATAGTATCTTATATATAGTATCTTATCTTAAGGTTTTACTGTTGTGAACAGACACCATGACCAAGACAACTCTCAAGACAGCATTTAATTGGGGGCTGGCTTATAGGTTCAGAGGTTCAGTCCATTATCAAGTCAGGATCATGGCAGCACCCATGCAGGCATGGTATAGGAGGATCTGAGAGTTCTACATCTTGTTCTGAAGGCAAACAGGAAAAGACTGGCTTCCTGGTGATTCTTTAGGGTCTTAAAGCCCATGCCCACAATGATAATTTCCTTCAACAAGGCCACACCTATTCCAACAAGGCCACACCTCCAAATAGTGCCATTCCCTGGGCCAAGGGTATTTAAACCATCACAGATAGAAAGATAGATAGATAGATAGACAGACGGACGGACGGACGGACGGGTGGATGGATAGATAGATAGATAGATAGATAGATAGATAGATAGATAGATAGATAGATAGATAGATAGATAGGTAGGTAGGTAGGTAGATAGATAGGTAGATAGGTAGATAGGTAGATAGGTAGGTAGATAGACTGCAATTTTATTTGCAGTTAGAGTAACACATGTACCCTTGAGACTTCTTGGACTCATATGTTCAGTTCAGTTATGTCTTTAAAAGGCTTTCAGCCTGCTAGATATGTCAATTGCTGATGTACATATCATTTTTGAACTTTCTTAACATTTTATATTTTAGAGAAGCAAGTTGTAATGACATGTGACTTTTAGCTTGGGCTTTATATCTACCTCACTTAAAATATCCCAGGCTCCTCATTGATACCATTGACAAGGGGTTCCAGCTACTCAAAGACCACACAATTGTGCTTGTCCTTTCCAAGTTAACTAATAGGCTAAGAATGAGGAAAAGGTAGTTATTTTCAGCAAAAATTCCTTTTAACTTATATAACTTCCTATATCTTAAATTATGCTATAGTATAAAATGTTTCTCCTGGTGCTTTTATCCGTGGTTTTGCATATGTGCTATGGATTCTGTCCTTGCAAATGGACTCCGTTGTTATAAGGCATTCTCCCTTTCTCTTCTGATAGTTTTCTTTTGTCTGAGGTCTTGTGGGTCTAAAATTAATAGAGTTTCTCCAGTATTTTTGTATTTATTTTAGCATAATATACTCTCTTTCATACTTTTGAGTGTCTTACATCTCTGTCTTTGAATTAAAATTAATTTTATTTTAAAAATGTGGCATATATACCTGATTCTGTATATTCAGTCATAAAAACCCGAGATCTTAAGATTTAGCAATATGGATGGAATTAGGGGGCAAGTAAGGAGAAATAACTGGGAGACAAATACAAGTACTGGATGTTCTTACTCTCTTGTGAAAACTGACACAACGGATCAGGTATACATAGAGTAGAAGCAACTAGAGGCTCAGCAGAGCAGCAAGGTGCTACATGGCGAGACTAGATTGGAAGTATTAAACTGACGAGGGAATTAGGTTTGATTTTGTAGAGCACAGTTAGGGTAGCTCTGAGCAATGCATCATAGGGACTGGAGAAATGTGTTAGGCACACAGAAGCAGAATCATCTGAGAGAAGGGAAATGATAAGCTGATTGTGTCATTGGACATTAGATACAGGTATTAAATGATCATATTAACTCCAGAAAATGCACAAGCCTCACATGTACATTAAGATGAAAACAAAAGGGGGATTCATTGTACACAATAAATAACTGAGTCTGTAAACAGACACACTTGAATTGTTTTTTCAATGATGCCCTTAACATGTCACTTAAGAATCTGAAGTCTTGTGACTGACTATAGTTGGATTTCTGTGTACTTTGTTTGTAGCTTTGTAAAACTCCTGCCTATTTCTGTGCTGGTTTTAACCTAAGGACTTTGTGTGTTGACGTTTTGTCTCCATTCCTGCTGTGTCTGTTATATGCTTTTAAATATACTTTTATTTGTCATCTTAGAGTTTACAGTGAGCATCCATAGCTGATAAAAATCTGGTTTCAAACAATGAGTGCTGCTTCAAGAGTAATTCAAATCCTTTTCAAATCATATTCTCAGTTTACCTGTCTGTCTTTTGTAACACTGGACTCATTCAGTTCACTTATTGTGCACTATAATCACACACTGTTGCAAGTTTTACTTTAAACACCAATTTAAACATTTTCTCTTATGCCCAATAAATGCTTCTAATCAATTTTGTGTCCATACTTTATTTTCACTTTTATGTACCACCTAAAATTAATTTAAATAAACGTGTTTGTGCCATAGAACATTAATTTAATATAATTATGTTGTCTTCAGCTCACGTAAAATAAATGAAAATTCAGAGTAAAAATATCAATCCTGTAATTTTAAATTTGCTCAAGTACTATAGTTCAATGTAAAGATTATGAGTTGGAAAGGAATGCAAAGCAGAGAGAAGCTGAGAGTCATCAATCTATGGAAGCTAACTACAGGCGTTCTTCTCAGAGCAGGGTCCCACGACAGTGCTGCAGGTGCCAGTAAAAAGCTCTTGGCCTATTGTTTCTCTTCCATAACTCATGGCAGTGAAAGCGCAGTCCCATCCCCTGTTCATCCAGCCACTGTTCAGATAAATAGAGAACACATTTTTAAAAAAAATTTTTCATTTTGTACTTGTAGACTTTCAATGGAAAACGCAATGCCACTCATTTTATCCCACGTTTTCTGCTTAAAATGTTAGTGGTTGGGAAAACAGTGGGAAAGTGGACCAAACTGTCACAATGAAATGTTCAAACATTTGCATCATGCACAACTTGAAGTATTATTCTTTAAGTGGGTTTATAAATTTCCATCCTTGCTGAATCCTTCTCACTATCATGGACCATTTTAATGTAATTTGCAAAGTTAAGCATAGTAAAACATTACTGAAAAAGTATGAACATTTTTTTCATATCAGTGAAATCTCTTATTATATCAACAATATGGAAAATGACATGCTTCTTAACATACTGAATAAACAGATTAGATGCTGGCCAATGTGTCTTGACTTCTACAGTGACCTTTTTATTTAGGGTGTTTTTGAAAACAAGTAGAAACTCCAGGATTAATGAGAAGACTTGGTTACTGCCCATCTAATGGTGTGTGTATGTGTGTGTGTGTGAGCTGAAGGGTTTGCAGCCCCTTAGGAGGAACAACAATATGAACTAACCAGTAACCCCAGAGCTTCCAGGGACTAAACCACCAACCAAAGAGTGCAATGGTGGGACTCATGGCTCCAGTTGCATATGTAGCAGAGGATGACCTAGTCAGTCATCAATGGGAAGAGAGGCCCTTGGTCCTGTGAAGGCTCTATGCCCCAGTGTAGGGGAATACCAGGGCCAGGAAGCAGGAGAGGGTGGATTGGTGAGCAGGGCAATGGTGGGGGAGATAGGAGTTTTTTTCAGAGGGGAAACCAGGAAAGGGGATACCATTTGAAGTGTAAATAAAGAAAATATCTAATAAAAAAAAGTAACTAGTACAAGGAAAACCCCACAACAAACTCCAGAGTGCATATGATCCAAGATTCTTGACTACTTCAAGGTAGATGTTAGTTACATTATAAAAGTTATGGATAGTTGGATAGATCACATCTGCAAAACAAAAGGCAGGACGTGAAGCATTGGGTGTGCAGGCACACGCAAAGGATTGGAGTACGGACAAATATATGTAAGTATGTACAGGATTGCTAACATCCTGGCAGAAAGAGCAGTGACCATCAGAGAGGAGAACTCAAGTATCTCTCAGGCCAAATGTATTTGGTTCTCAGACATTTTAACTTTTGCCCATTTTAAAAATGTATCAGTGACATTTTGTAACTGGCAAGACCCACATCTACTTTTTGCACTTACTAGAAATCTGACAGCCATATGCATAGCTCCTTATCTTCCAGTGATCAGGAGAGCTAACTGAAGTTTTCTTTTTTTTATCTTGGGGGGGGATACTAACTTCACTCTGTTCCAGTGAACCCCTTTTTATCCCTCTACATCCCCCTACATGCTTAATTTTACTCTCTCCATGTATGGGGTGGGATGTGTGTGCGCGTGCGCGCATGTGTGGGTATATGTGGGCATTTAGCAGACATGTAGAGTAAAATAGCGTGGGCATCTTTCTTTGCTGCTCTTTGCTGTAGTCACCCGAGACAGGTTGTTTTACTGAATTGAAAGCATTCCATTACAGCTAGGCTGGATGCTCCAGTGAGCTCTTGGAAGCCACCTTTCCCTGTCATCGAAAGTTGGGGTTACAGTCCTGGACAGCCATGCACCTCTTTTTCCGTGGGTGCTGGAGATTTAAGCTCAGGTCAAATCAGATCAACTCTGCCTATACGAGGATGTACCTCGCCAGTTCCTGCATTTGTGTTTTGACCCCCAGATGAACACTGAAGAACGGAAAGTGCAGAGTCCCCTTGTTCTACGAAATACAGGATGAAAGTCAAGATTCAATAAAGACAGGACTGAGAAAAGATGAATCAAGACAGCTAAATTGTGAAGAGGACTGCTTATGAAGCTAAATATTCCTTATCCTGCCCAAAAAGGCTCAAGTTATCAGAACTAAACGGAAATTGGTATGTTTTACTTTCAATTAATTATATTGTTTAACTTAACTTCAAAGAAAATCCAGTTACTAGTTTATATATAGTATGTAATTAAATTGTTCCCAAGCAACTATCTTTTTCTTCCATGACTCACTTAAGAAGCAATCTGGAGACTTTCAGATAAAAATGGAAAATTGAAGCCATTTCTACCCTCTCCCTTCTAAAGCCAACCTCAAATGATAAAAAAAAAAAAAAAAAAAAAAAAGACAAGAGACAGACAGGCTACTCAATTTCAATGAACTTTCATAACAAGTACAACCCCATATCTTAATAGAGGAAATAATATTTATATCAAATATTCTGAGTCCAGGAAAGCCACAAAGCCCTCACCAGGGACGCCACATAAGATTTGCCATGCTGGTGCCACACCTGGAAGTTCAAATACGTAACCCTGTTCAGCAACGTTAGTAGCACACAGCACAAGCAGACAGAATGAGATCTGAGTCTGAATGGACATCTATATATGCCAACATAAGTGAAGAAAGATATGCAAGTCTCACTGCAGATCATGAAATGCAAAGAACTGCTTTACAGGCAATGCTATATATAGTCAGGGCAATAATGTGGCATTCAACTTGAGAAATGCATCCTAACAATGAGATCCAATATGCCTAATTACTTTCCATCTCTAATTTACTCTGTGTGTTTATTCCACTCACAGATGGCTCAGAAATACAAACACACACACATATATTTTTTAATAAAAACAGATAAAAGATGATTTGAAAAGCTACTCAGTGATGATGCTACTTGGGCAGATGCATGGGGAAAATTGTTAATAAAATATTACCAGCAAAAACAGTCTGTAGAAATACGAGCTAAGGAATAATTACTAGAAATTGTAATTATTGAGCAGAATATCTATAAACTTTGATTCTACGTAATTCACAAGGTGGGAAGCCATACATTTCATAAACAGTCTTTTCTTTGTCTTTTGGACTGGGATATGGAATAACAATACACCCAGCCTGAATATGAATAACAATACACCCAGCCTGAATATAGAATGGAGAAATTACAAGCTATCTGGTGTTCAGAAAAGCAATTGAAAACATAATTTTATAAAACTGTAAAGTCAACTCATGTGAAAACATAAAGACATGCATGAAACAACATAATGCTACTGCAAGCCATTTATTGAAAAACAGTTCAAGTAAATGAATATTAAACTACAAACACAACGTGGGATTGTGGCAGCCACTAAGAGAGCAAACAAGAACGCACAGAGTGGAGCCTTCCCTTAATGTAAACACCATCATGAATAAAGCAGATTCTGACTGGATTGAATTCAATCAATATTATAACAATCATTTTTAAAATCAGGATGCTTATATATTGTACATGATAACACAAGCCAGTAATCCCAGCACTTAGGAGGAGGAGGCAGGGGACTCAAGAGTTCAATGTCAACCTCAAATACATAGAGAGTTGGAGGTCAACCTGGGTTTGTATGAGTCCTGATGTCAAAAAACATTTTTATCTTGTCAGCATGTCAATATATACTGTACATAATATGTACATATATGCATATATATATACACACATACATACACATTCATAGTATATACAAGAATATATTACACTTGAATAGAATATGTTTGGAAACACAAATTGCTCATTAACTCATCTCTTGATTTTGCCCAGTTGTTTTACCCCTATCTTTATGGATCCTAGCTTCTTCATTTGGGTCCATGGGCAGAAAATGTGTAACAACATTAAACACTAACAGACATTTTCACACTTTCATTGAACATTTTCATGCTTTCATGATCCCAACTTAAATCCCTAAGAGGGTGATTTGGCTTCACACTGAAGAACAGCCTGTGAATGGATCACTGAGGAGTAAGAAGAGAAGATGACCAATGAGATGGGATAGGGAAGGTCTAACATTTCATTGCAAAGACAGTGATAATGTGAGAAGAAGTAAATTACTTGAATAGCCTTGATATCAACAGATATAGTACATATTAGTGAACAAATAAATGTTAGTGTCTAGATTTCTATAACTCTTTCTGTTATTCTGACTGATACAAAGATCATGATCCTACCTGTCTGTCATATTTAAATGCAAAAGCGCATAAATATTAAACACTAAGGTCATGGTCTTATCGATGCATAGAACTTTACAAAAATGTTAATGGCACACATTGATTAAGTCACTTGTGCCTCTTAACCATGATCAAGTATAGTTACACCATTTTCCTTTAAATGCATACTGTGAACATTCGATTATACATATATGTGTGTGTGTGTGTGTGTGTGTGTGTGTGCGCACACTCGTGCATATGTGTGTATATTTGAGTATATATGTATGTGTGTGTGTGTGTGTGTGTGTGTGTGTGAAAATAATGAGTTGCTTTGACCATCAATCAGTATCTTGGCTATGAGCATATTGACAGTTTTATTCTATCCATTTTAATGTCTACCTGTTTCTGGACGTTTGTTTATGAAGTTTCAGTTATTGGTTTTAGTGAATTATAAAACTATGCAACTGTTACGATGATATAGTTTGAAAATATTTCCTTTACATTATATCCTAGTTTGTGTTCTATTACTATGATAAACACCACGGCTTATAGCAACTTGGGGAGGCAAGAGTTTGTTTTAACTCACAGGTGATGATAGTCCATCATGGAGACCAGTCAAGGCAGGAACTGAAGCAGAAGCCATAGCGGGTGATGCTCTCATTACACCGAAGCCAGAATCTTCTGGGAGACACTTACACATTACAAAATTCAGTTGCCACTATGCTATATATCAATATAACTTTGGTAATCTCTGGACCATAGCTTCTGTGTGGAAATACTTGCCAGAAGAATTTTCCTCAATAATGTAGTTCTCCTGTTAATCACAGCTGATCTTTCAGCTCCACATAATAAGCATCAACTGCCCCAGGAAAGCATCGAGTTCACTTCAGTGAAGATCTTTCATTAATCAGAGCTGATTATTTAGCCGCAACTGACCAGAAACCACAGTTTCTCAGTTCAGAATATCACAGGAACGGAGCTGAGAGTCTTTGCTTCCCACGGAAGCTTCCTGGACCAGGCAAGTCTCCAATGCCTGCCTTTCTTTCAACAATCTTGCTTTCAGGCTTCCCCATAACAGCAGCCCATTCAGCTCTGAGTACCCAATGGCTCCTCCAGCCCAAAGTTCCAAACCCTTCAACAATTCCCTCCCTTTACCCTCATCCTACTTGGTCAGGTCTGTCCTAACAGTACCCCACAATTTTAGTATCAGTTTCATTGTGCTGGCTGGTTAGGTTTTTGTCAGTTTGACACACACTAGAGTCATCTGGGAAGAGGGAACCTTAGCTGAGAAAAGATCCCATTCTATTGATGTCCATTAGGCAAACCTGGGCAGATGTTTTCTTGTTTGATGATGGACATGGGAGGACACAGTCCACTTTGCATGGTGTCCCAGCTGGGCAGGCGGTTCTGTGTTGTATAAAGCAAGGTGAGCGTGTTACTAAGCATAATGTCTACATGGCTTCTGCCTTAGATCCTACATCAGTCCTCCTGCACTGAGTTTCCCTCATCATGAACTGTGACTAGGACATGGGAGCCAAATAAATCCTTTCCTCCCTTAAGTTGGTTTGGTCAGCATTTTATCACAACAATATAAAGCAAACTAAAACATTCAAAAGTCAGATCTCAGACCCCAATTATCTAATATAGTTGTCTTTTAAAGTATTTATACAAAGATAATGATAAAGC
>JADRCC010574202.1:0-16230 GCA_019843855.1 Hylomyscus alleni | reverse complement strand
ACACACACACACACACACACACACACACACACACACACGATACCTATAAAACACCTGCCTGGGGATTCTGTAAAAGAATTTCAACTTTCGTTTTTTATATGAAATCCTTCTGAGTATTACTCTTTCGATTGTTGCTTGTAATTCTCCAAATTTCTTAAAATTCTCTTTAAGCAAGCACCTCATATGCCTCCTCTAATAAGTGCCCTCTGCCATCGCAAAAAGCCTAGGAGTGAAGTGTTGTACATCCTGAAGTGCAGCGAGAAAGAAAAGTCTGAGACACCCTCCTTTCATTTCCAAGTTTCCAGAGCAATAGGAAGAAAGCACACCTATAAACAACTGCTTAGAGGCCCAGGGTATACTGCTCTCATGAAGACACAAGCAACCTCAAGGGACTGACAAAACAAGAATTAGCTAAGAATGGGAGAGAGCAGGCTGCTTTTTGTGGTTTGTGGCATTGCCTCTCTTCTTGGTGGGGTTTGATTTGCTACTGAAAAGAAAACTGATTTTAATACTCTTTGGAACTGATGTTATATTATAACAAGAGTCTTCATATTATCTAAGCCCCCTTGAGAGATGTCTTAGACAAACCCGCCTTCAAACAAAACTCACTCTCCAGGTAGAGTAGTGTAACAAAAATCTGTGACGTGGTGCGGGAGAATGCAGTATTTTCAGGCATGAATATGCTTATGAACAACTAAACATTTCAGAAAAATGTAGAATTATTAATCTAGGATTATGATGTAAAAGAAAAGCATTTTGTTTATATTTAAATTATATAAATTAGCTTTAAAACTAAGAAAGAGTGGAGCTGGGGAGATGTCTCTCTTGGTAAAGTGCTTATCAAGGAGGCAGAGAGACCTGAGTTCATTCATGAGGACTTAGGTTTTAAAGAAAAAAGGCTAAGTGTGCAGGGCTGGAAAGATGGTTTGGCCATTAACAGCCCTGGCCGCTCTTCCAGAAGACCCAGGTAGGTTCCAATCCAGCACACACATGGTAACTCACATCCTCCTTATGTAACCCCAGTTCTGATAATTGAACATCCTCTTTGGAGAAACTACTCCCATGTGGTACACAAACACACACATAGCTTCAAACCCATACACAGAAAATGAAAAATGAAAATGACCAAAGCCAGGTGTAGTGGTGCATGTCTAACCCTAGTGCTGGGAAGGAAGGGTGAGAAGTGGATCCTCGCAGCTCACTGGCCATCAAGTCTAGCTTATTAGGCAAATTCCAGGTCAAACAAACAAACAAACAAACAAATCTTTTGATTCAAAAAGACATTAGTATAGCTTTTCCTTAAGGCTCAGAGAGGTGATTTGTCATTTTAAAGCATTAACCATATTGAATAGTAGGCCTTCCAAACTCCTTTTCTTGGATGTGTCAGAAGCCCTGAGAAATGGAGGGAGGTAAAGCTGCCTTCATGCCAGGGGCAAATTAAAAGATCACAGAACTCCAGGCAGACTATCATGAGAGAGGAAGAAAGAATAGAATTCCTTTCCTTCCGCGCCAAGTCCAATCAGAGAGCTGTCTTTACAACATCTTCAAGGCATAGTCTTGTTAGGACTTATTCAAGTGAGAACTGCAGCAGGCCTGTCATACAGTCAAAGAGCTGCTGAGAACTTCAGGAGGCTGGGTTTGAAAGTCTTAGGATTCAGGGACATTTGATGTCCTCACCTACTAAGACTGAAAGTGTTTCCATGTGTTTTTAATAGTTAATTGAGATCCCATAAATGTGAAGAAGAACTTAGTCCTGGTATGTAATGCTAGCTTTAATGTTGGCTTTATATAACTTTTCCTCATGTAAAATAATTTCCAGGCCTTTATCTCCATCAAAGAAAATCTGGCACCTAGACATAGACATTCACTGTGCATGCGCAAGGCCTCAGATATCTCCACAGCGGTCAGGCAGGGGAGGCAGAATGGAGAATTTCTATGCTGCACACTGTAACGTGATCAGGGTTTGGATCTACGTCTTCTGCATCAAAGGCAAACAAGAGGTTCTCTAGTTCACACTCTCTGTTAATATGGTGATCCCACAAAATACCTTGGCTCATCATTAGCGTTCTGCTGTCCCAGAACACCTTACAAATATATAATTTGGGGCTTCTTGTCCCTTTTCACATTATATAGCAGGATGCTGTCACGAGGAAGATGGATTTTTCCCAGCATTACTCCCATTCGATGAAGATGTCACATCCGGGACCCAAATGACGCACTTTCTTCTGTGATCCCTAGCCCCAATCCAATCACTGGGTACCTCTGAAGTGCCAAACTTCTGGTTGCAAATGGTTCAAGAAGATGACAAGATGTACACAAGTGGAGAGCCACTGCACACATACTTCTGTGCCTGCACTTTTGCCTGCACCTTTGCCTTTGATAGCAGAAAATGAATGCACAGTGATGGAAATGGAGGGTCTGGCCTGGACCTCAGATATGCTGATTCACATGGCATGCTGTCTAGGGCCCACCTCTCATCATTCGTGCCAGTGGCAGCCTGCATCATTATTTGTTTCCAGGCATTATCTGCCTCTGTAACAGCATGTAGTCATATCGGGCCTGCAAAAGGTATTTGTTGTATGGAGAAGAAAATGAACTGCATTAAATCAAGTAACACCTGAGGTGTGTTTTGGTCTTAGGATTAATTGTTTTCATCTCGGCAAGAGTGCATCTCTTAAAAAAAAAATATTGCTATAACCTCCCCTAAGAGTATAAATGATCTGAAATTATTCACTCACACAGTCAGTAGGGCAACACCCGTTTACTTATCGCCATCTGATTATCAAGGATAATTGACCCATCTAGGGGAACATTCTGAAATGTGAGTTTAAGCAGAGACCTTTCCAGCTATGTGTACACACAGTAATGACCACCTATGTGCACATTTCAGATCAGAATTAAGCCACCCTGAATCATCCATTAGAATCATGGTCTGCAAGCAGAGACTAGAAATGTTCTTAGTACCATTCTGCTCACGTGCCTGTTTTCTGAAACCCAGGCCTGCATGGTGCTTATTTTCTACCTGATTGTGTGAATTGCAATTAATTCCTACACTACAGCCATAAGAGGTCTGAGCCAACAACCAGGGTCATGGAAGGTTTCTCCTTGTACATATGCATATGACAGAGAAACTTCTTTGAACCAAACTTGATCTTCTTTCAAAAGAAAGGGAAAACTTTAAGCCTCTAACTCCTGGGAGTGGCGGTGAGAACAGCCAGAGGGCGATGAGCTAGCTCTGATCCTCTGGAGATCATTTAAGCGCATTTGGCAATCATTTGGCTTCTGTTGAAAACAAGGCCTTCTAATTACACTTCTGTCCAATGGAAGACAAAAAGACAGCACTAGAGGTTAGAAAGGTCATGGTGACATGCCAGTGTCACGGCTGTGACTGTGGTTTCCTTCTGAGTACAGGCCTGCTGATGGGACAGCCACACACCCAGCTGGGGCAACCCAGTCACAGGAATGGAATCTCAAGCAGGCTGCAAAGCGATTTGCTGTTCTCCTCAACGGTATCTCGCCTGTAATATTTTCTGACACTAGAAATAAACTACTAACATGTTTTGGTTCTTCTTCCTGTACTCTGCACTACATTTAGATGAACTAGGTAGGAAAGGCTCAGTAAGTACAGGGTTTTTCCATGCCACAGGGTTTTCCAACTGCCTCAAAGACAACGGAGGCAGAACGTACAGATGTTTGCTCCTTGCTGCACATCGTTGTGGACTAACTCCTTCGGTGTCTCTGGAATGCAAATTTTCTTTCACAGTTTAGCAGTCTTTTTTGGATTTCAGCACAGTGAACTAACACTTTCCTGGATTCCAAGACCTCCAGAGAACCAGATGGATGAGAGGAACTGGGAAAAAGAACCCACACTGTTTGAAAAAGGTATGAATTTCTCACTCTGCATTTAGCCAAAAAGCTCTGAAAACTAGAAGAGCGAAATCACTTTTGGTTTGTTCAAATGCATGCCATCCCAGTTGTTGGTGGAGTGTAAGAAGAGAAAAGTCCAAAGTGATTTGATTTGGAGTCTGTGTTCAGTTTTAGCTGGGAAGCAGATTTTAACAGAGACGGTGTGTTTACTATCAAAGGCAGTAAAGAAAGTAGAGAGGAGATTGCTCAAGAGATCATTCTGGGTGTCTGTGCTCTGACACGAGGGAAGGCTTTCCAAGGCCAGCTGTAAGTGGACACTTTGGTCCTTCTGGAGCCCCATGGGACCTTCCCTTTTCAGAAAGGTATCCCGGTCTTCTTTCCTCAGCTCAGTAATCAACCCAAATTTCTCTGTGTTCTTGCCCTTCATTTATTGGGACCTCTGCTTTGAGATCCTTTCCTTTCTAAAGCCTTAGCTTTGGAGGTCCAGGACTTACAGTTCACCTCTGTTACTCCTGGCTCCATTTTTCTGCCCTTTCACACAGTGGTCCTGTATTCTTTAAGGCAGTGACCTGCATAGAGGGTTACCTGTTTACATGAACTCTCCAAAGAGGGACACATCAAAATGTACTCCATTGTCCTTTGTGACATGTACTGCTAAGTAACAAGAGCTGGGCTATGGAGACAGACCTAGGCAATGGAGTCCTGTGGGTCTGGATGACACTCTGCAGTACACACAAAATCGTTTTCTCTTGAATTGCCACAGGATGGCTCTACACCAGAGTGGTCACGCCAAAGAGACCACATTTAGTGGGGGGACATCAATGAGAAGCGCTACTTGTTCTACAGTAGCTGATCAGTAGTCCAGACCTCTGAGAGGCCTCAGTTTAGAATACTCAGAGCTGTCTATGACCTAGACCTTCCTGGCTGAGAGACTACCAGATCCCTGACCAATTGGATATAGGGGACAAAAAGACATTGCTTTATGACTGAAACTTTTTTTTAATCAAACAGTTATAGTGGCTGTCATATTAAAACAGCACAGCTTCCATGCATTTAAAAGCCCTTCAAAGTTAGACATTTAACCGTATTTTATGTTGGTGGCACTAAATATGTTTCATAAAGCACAGTAGAAATTGTTTGGTAAATACCCAAATGAATGACTGATGAAATAATGAATGAAAAATTCTTTTGGAAGTCTCATGATCAATGGACTGTAAATTCCAGAAGAGTTTTATTCAAAATGATAGGGTATGCTGAGTCAAAATACTGACAAACCAGAGGGTAAGAATACATATCAAATTTTCCTTTTTCATAGAGTGGATAATGGGGTTTTCAAGCCTTGCAAGTCATTATTTATTCTAGGAAACAACATGAGCACCCAGGCACAGGATCATGCATGGTGATTCATTCTCTTCCAGAGCACCTGCTGCTATTCTTAACATCTCTGAATGTGACGACAACTTTCATTAATAGGAAAATGAACACATAAATTAGTGGGAAAAAAGAGAGAAGAAGACAACTTTCTGTTGAATGTTTTTTTTTTTCAATTAACAAAAGCAATATATTTCTTTAGCTGTATAACCAAGAATTTACAGTAGCCGATGTTTCAGGGAGGACCATGGCAGAGTATTAGAGTGAGTTCTTGGCCTTTATCTTTGACAGTCGGTTTGGTGAGTATATTTCCTGCACAGCACCCCTAGTTGGTCAGGGCTTATCCAGCCTGAAATTATCATTTCTAGGGACAGTAGACTCTTTTGGAAGGTATCCATTCTACTGGCCCACTTAATTGTTAGAAGATTATATTTAATCTTCCTTCTGTCCTCTATAAGCAAGTCTGTTGCTTTTCTATGCAACAACTCTAAAGAGTACTGAAAATATTGTCTTTTTTGAGCCTTCTCTCGGGATAACTACCTGGAACCTTTCCATCCTTTCTTATGGGCTATTTCTGTCTCTTATCCCCCCAACCACTATTCTCAGCACAAGTTCCAGTTTATCTTGGTTCCCTTCAACACATGGTGCCCAGAATAGAACACAGCACTGTAGGCTCTATAGCTAATGTGTGTCCTGCATACCCCTGCCTAAGTAGTGCAGTCAAGAATGGCATTTACTTTTCTGAGATGTGATATATTGTTTTTATAATTACTAATCTCATGGTCAAATTTCTTCTCTTAAGTTTTTTCTTAGTTTTTTGCAGACATGTTGAAAGACGTTTCACATAGAATCAGCATCAGTGTTCCCTCTCCTACTAAGTACCATTAATTTTCATCAGAAAATACATAATTTTGCTTCCTCTACTGTGCTATCCTATAATCTCCTTAGATAACCAGAGTGACATCTACCACGTCACTCAGCATTTCCATGTCCCCTTTCCATGCTAACACAAGAGGCTATCAGGCACATTCACACATCTCCAGAATCTGAAGACTTCATTTGAACAATTATGAATTCTGAGCCTATTTGGTCCTTAACCATGGAGTTAGGAGGCCAGGCACATACAGTTTTAAAAGAGTTCTCTGCTTGTTTGATAGGCTGAAAACTTTGTTCAGGGTTTCTGAAAAGCATTTGTTAAGGAGCTAATCTTCCCTGAATTTCCTTGGGAGGAGACTTAAAGAAGAGAGGAAGAAAGAAAAGCAGAGAAAGATCTGCAGTAATAGACGTCTGCTCCTTGGTAAGTGCTGGGTATGGCTCTCTTTCTCTCTCTCTCTCTCTCTCTCTCACACACACACACACACACACACACACACACACACACAAATACACATACATACATGCACACAGAATCAAATTCTCAAAGTAACTCCAGGATCAAAATATTGTTAGAATTTTATATAAGACAGTAAAACATAGATTCTTTTTAAAAAATTTACATGTATCCAAAGTCATAAGTTGGTAGACAGGGATTAAACACAGTCTTGCCTGACTCCTATCTATATAACTGGTAAAAACAAATGTTTTTGTAAAAGAAAAGAAACATTGCAAATATGTGGACATATATGATGAGTGTACATATTTCAAGTGATTTTAACTAAAGATCGCACCTCGGAGTTGCAATAATCTACAAAGGAAGAGAAGGATATCAGGGACACCAGCCTGAGAAATGTCACCCCTTGGAGATAGTATATATGGGTAACTGCTTCTCTTTTCTCTTTACAGAGCTGTCTGTCCTAATATATGAGTGGTGTCCCTTTGCATCAACTAGACTTGGGTCAGAGTGGAATGAAGCAGGGATTCAAGGCAGGACATCAGCACTGCAGGAGTCTGGTACCTACCCACAGTACTTCTACTTCCTCACTGAGAAGGAAATGAATACCCTTTAGGTTGTCTTCTGACTCTCCAGCTGAACAAGGTCTTCACAAATGCATGTACTTCACAAACACATGCCCTTCCCCCCAGCCCCATCTCATATGTCTTAAATTTTTAATGTGCATAACAAAGTTTGGATGCAAAGAACCTCAGATATATTTCAAGTCTCTAGGGGAATGACAATGGCCAAAAGAAGGAACATACAGGATCACATGTCTTTCCTGCTGTAGGCCATACACAGATCTCCCTAGGGAGAAGTGCTGGACATCTACCCACTATCTTATGTTCAACAGGGTAGTCTACTCCCTACTGCAGCCAAAGACTCTTTGGAATGGGAATTACACTTTGGCTTCTCAGCTGCTCTTAATACTCTCCTCACTGACATCTGACCAGATCCCTTCATACTTTGATTATAAGTCTCCTCTCTTCTGGAGAATTTCTGGAACAAGTCCTTCTCTAACAGAATGCATTTCTCCTCTGTCATTAAGAAAGCCTTACTGGTAGAACTATGCCAGGTCAGCCTGAAACAGTGTTCTTGGTTTTGTGAGTGTCTGTCTTCACTGTATTTTGAACTTTGGGGTATGGGTCCATGACTTCAATTATTGTTTCAGTTTCATAGCTAGCGAAGTGTCTGTCAGCAGTAAGTGCCCTTTGACTCATGAGTGAGGAAATAAAATTTGAAGAGTTGATTTTGTTGATGTTACAGGGTGAATCCTCATCTCATTTAGGGGACACTAAACTCCACGTACAAATGCAGATTTAACAGGAAGCAGGGATATTTTGGATGTTTGGTGAATGATTATAAACATTTTTATATTAGAGCGAAGTGAAGACAATAAGCCTCCCCCCTCCATGGTCACGCAGCAAATCCTTCCAGACGAGCTCTGGGCCCACCCCTGATATACCCTCCTTTACCCTGTTTATGACATGGCTTCTACCAGTATCACAGAAGCAGCCTGGACAGGCAGAGTTGAGACAAGTAGAGAGACAACATAGAAAACATGTCGTCACCAGGCAGAGGTGGCATATGCCTTTAATTCCAGCTTTTAGGAGGCAGAGGCAGGCAGATCTCTGTGAGGTTGAGGCCAGCCTGGTCTACAGAGTGAGTTCTAGGACAGCCAGGGCTGTTACACAAAGTATCACTGTCTCAAAAAAAAAAAAAAAAAACAATAAAAACAAATAACAACCAACCAGCCAATCAACCAAAATAAACAAAAACGAAACCAAAACTAACTAACTAACTAACTAAATAAAGCATGTCCTCTATGTCAGGGGAGCAACTGTGTGACAGAGGCATCTTCTGCTATGAGAAGCCAAGCCCTAAAGTAGAACAGACACTGACAAATGAGTATTCTCCAGTGCTAATTAAAATACAGGTAGACCAGAACATCTAAGTACTAGGTATCTAGATACAGATTATACAAATTCTATAAGGAACTAGCAGGAAAGAAAATAAGCTGAAGTACTAGCTGAAGCAGCAGCTCAGTAAGGGAGGGAGTCAGGAAGAATGCACTCCACGTGTAATTCTGAAGGATGGGGGAGAAACACAGTAAAGTATCCTTCCCATCAATGGCTTTTCAAATGGATAGTATCCTAAGGGCATGAAAAGATGAAAATTTAGGACTCACACTTTTTAAGTCTTCTTCGCAGCATGTTCTTCAGAAATATCCAACGGACTTTGAAAAGAGAAAATAAGTCTGGCATATGGGAGAGGAAATGGGATCAGAGATGTTGTGTTCAACAAGACGATAACTGGGCTACTTCACCATGGAGATGCAGAAGATGGACTGCAGAGGCAACTGTGAAAGATGAGATATTTGTAGCCAAGTACTAGTTTTATTAGAGGACAACTAGATGCCAGAGGTGAAAATCCTGAAGGACTGCTCAGCCCAGCCAGGTAAGTTTTCGGACAGAGCAAAAGAGCTAGTGACCAGTAGGCAGTTACCCCGCCAAGTCAGAGCAGGGCTCTCGGCTCCCGGGTCTTGTTGTTCTACCTACCTTTCCATAACACCAGTGAAGGAACACAACTGCAGGAGACAATGAATTGTGTTTAATGCCAGGGTCTCTTGGGCCCTTATTACTGAGAGAAGATACATTTATGCCACATAGTCAGTACTCGAGTTCCCATGATTTTCCCTTAAGCAAATTTGCGATATAACAAAAATGGAAAAAAAAAAAAGTGGAGAAGAATGGAGAAGCTAATTATAGCAGAGTGTGGAATTTGGCATATTCATGGAATACTAGACAACAAAAAGAAACAGATGGCTGATACAGCTACAGGGATGAATGAGTTTCAAAAACTGCACACTGAATGAGAAAAGGCAGGTTCCAGGGAGGGGGGAGGGAGAAGGACACAGAAAGAGATCGAGACTTAGTGGAATAAAGAAACAGAGCACAAGAAGTCAGAAATTGGTTGCTTCTAAGAGTAACAGGTGGGACTGGCTTTGGAAAGGATGTGAGGGAATTTTCTGAAGCGATACCTACAACAGTCCATTCTCATCAAACTTAGCATTTCTTTGATTTTTCAGGACAGGGTTTCTCTGTGTAGTCCTGGCTCAAACTTAGCATTTCTGACCTAAGTATTTTCTTGTGTGTAAATCATGCCTTAATAAAAATGAGAACATTGTAAAAAGGAATAGGAAGTAACACTAAAGTTGGTACCATTGATAAGTATAACATGAATATACAAATGAGAAGAAGTAAGTATATTCAAAATAAATAAGCCCAGGAAAAAAAAAGTCCACACGTGACCCAGGCCTAGCTCAGACCTCTGGACTAGCTAAGAAAAGGGCCAATGCAATAAATGCAGACACATGAAAACTTTGCTCTAAAAAGGGGATCACTTTAGTTCCTCTTCATAAGAACCTTTGAAAAAGCAAAGCCATATGCAGTCATTCAGTTAGCTCCCCCCTTCCATACAATAGCTAAGAAAGCTGAGCCACAAAGCGCAGGTATGCAAATCAGGAGTATGAATGGGGTATGGTTGTCTACACTTCAGGATGATCTCTTCTCACTACCCACATTGCCGCACAGTGTCAGAGATGCTTGGATTCAGCCCCTTTGCCCATCTACCCACACCATCACTAAAACACTGAACGTGGGAAGGTCCCAGTCTCAGAGGTTGGTTTCTTAAGGAACTTTGTAAAGTTACAACCTTATAGATATAGGCTGGTCTGTGAAGTGCCTATATTATATCCACAGTCCCTACACTCTTAGAACTCTCCTGCCAGAGACATTCTGGCCACTCAGCCAGTCACACAGAGGAGTCAAAGCAAGTCCCAAACAAGTAGTGGCTTCCCAAATGATAGGGATGTCCTTACACCACAACCCTCTGACCTGAGAACAGAGGGAACCTGAGCTTACTTAGGAGACCAGAGCACAATAGAGGAACAACTGCTTCACTGTAGGGCAGGGTGGGATACCAGAACTGCACCATGGACTTTCACAGTACAGACAAACCACCTCACTGGTATTCCTCTCACCAGTAAAAGAGTCAGTGTTATAATGTCTCTTTTGTGAGGCTGAGAGAGTTAGATGAAATGTGGCAAGCTCAGGTCCTACCTGCTACAACTGCACAAGATCCACTGCTCTGAGGGCAGGCTTCACACACAGCCCAGTCCTGGCCAATATGGCTCCCTTTTGCATTTTTTTTTTTTCATGATTTGTTCCTCTAAATCAGAAGTGACAATCCAGGCCACACAAGTTCCAGTGAAACTCAACTCATACAGAATTACTCCTGAACATACAAGGAGTTCATCAAACATTTGAACACATTACTATTTCTTCACTAACATCTGGCTAAAGGAGGAAGGGAAACCTGAGGGACAGGAGGATAAAGGCCACTGATAAATGTGGTAGCACGCATTTGGAAGGTCAGCAACTTAGAAGGCTGAGGCAGGGGATCAAGAGTTCAGAGTCAGCCTAACCTCCTCTTTCTGGTGATAAATCTTTCTTTGAATATTTGGAGACTGGAATAACACCATTTTATATGAAAAGCTGCAGTTTTTAGTTCATGATTTATAGATGGTACAAGTGAGGTTCAGAAGATGAAGTAACGAGGAGGGCTGTGCAGCCAAGGTCTGTGCTGTCCTGTCTGGCTCAGTCCTCCCTAGTCTGTGGTCTGTGCCCTCCCCCAAGTCAACTTGCTGTTTACTTGACTAAATAACCCCTCAGTAGATCTACTACTCAGCCTCACAATGACTGCTGCATTTATGCTTGCCTCGGAGTGAAGTGCATGATGTTTTGTCGGAGCCTTGGGGGCTCACAGCACAGAACAAACATCAGTTATCCTTGTTGACACTATAAGAGAGATGTATGCCTGGAAATGTAGCCCAAAGTGACAATTGATGCTTGTAGTGAGCTTTTGGATATTTAGATAAGATCCTATTAAAGCAACAATAAAAACATTTTCTTGTTTATATTCCAGACTGCTGGCTATGTTGGAGTTCAAATGGGCTCAGTGCAGTTTCCACGCTTTTTGTTACTTGTAGGCACAGTTAGGGTATCTGTCCCAGAGAATTTTAAGTTAAAGGAAAATGTCCCTTGACAATTTTCCCCAGCTAAAAGACAAAAGTGTTTTTACTACTGAAAATCATCACTCCATATTCTGACTTCAACTTCCAGCATCTGAGGAGAGATTAGATTTCTAATTTTCAAATGGGGGGATAAGAACCCCCAGTATGCAAGGAACTGCTTCTGTGTCAGGCTGTCATCTTCTGGGACCAATGTTGTTTTTAGATTATTTTGGAAGAAGAAGCAGGAATAGGTCAGAACTTGCTAAACCAAACTCTTTGGTACTAATAATTGTGCTAGAAGACTAAGATCTCCATAAGATAATAGAAAAGTTTTTCACAAACTGTGTTTGCTTAAAAAAAAAATATTGGCCACCATTTGAAAGCTACCTGACCAATCAAGACTTGACACAGGCTGTTAGAAATAGTACTTTTAATAAAAGCAGTCTGCACATGAGGATTTGCATAGAACAATCTGTGTGTCTAAGCTGTTCCATCCCTCCCTACAACAAACAGGGAGCTTCCATCTCTCACAAACTGCCAAAGCTAAAAGGAAGTACTGCTACGATCCCTTTAGTTTGTTACAACCTGCTTTATTTTCTTGATTCTTAGGCAATGATCTCTTTGTTTTGCTTTACTCAGCTTTGCTTGGCTTCTTTTCTTCCAAAGCAGTACATTTGCAATGTGGAGTTTGCATAGGATTTAAATTATAGGATTTAGATTTAGATATTGACCAAGCAGGACCATGAAATCTAGAAACAGGCCAATCATGAGTTCCATGCTATTTGTATGAAGATAATAAAAATTATTACTCTGTAATTAGAGACAAATTAATTTCTGTTCATTTAGGTTCTGCTGAATGTATCAAAAAAACATTTGCAGAATACCAAAAGGCAGTTAAGTAGGAACCAATTACTACGTGATGCATTTACTAGGACTAACGTACTCATGGAGTCAAACCAGAAGATTCACCTATCCACTCATTCACACATGTAGCCTCTGTTGTGTACAGAGTATAATGATGCACCCTGCAGGGGCAGAGTGCAGCTAGGGGTTGCCTATGCAGCCCCTGCCGGGTTGCTCACATTAAAACAATGCATGGGAAAGCCATACAGTGTTGGAAGGATGACAAAATTGAAAGCTCATGGCACATCAAATGCTTGTTATATAAGACTAGGGCGAGCATGACAGCTTTAAGACCACATCAATTATTGCCATAGAAATATGAATACCTAGGAATGTTTCATCATCACCCTCTTCCAAGCCTATAGACTAAAGATAATAATCTTTCATTTTATGCCTAAAGAGCAACATCAAAGAGTAAAGCTCAAGAGGTAAAGAAGCCAAAGCTCACACAAAGGGAAATCCAAATGGCAGCTGCCAGTGCACACTTCTCCCTCTACACTTTTCTCAAGTAAAATTAAAACAAACATTTCCTGGAGTTTTGCAAAATCTAACTTGACCCGAGAGAAGGGATTTTATGGAACTTATGTGAAATAAAAGGCAATGCTGCCAGAAAGTACTTATAAATCTTGGTAGACAAATGCTTATATCAAAAAAGTTGTGAACTCTTTATTAAAAGCAAAAAGAATAACACAGTGGTAAGATGTGTGCATGAGGCCATCAGAAAGGCTTGCCTTCTTTGCTATGAAGATGGGGCATAAGGCTGGTGCTTGAATACTAACTGCCGTCTTACTGATGGGTACCTTCCGATAGTTGTGTTGCCTGTTCTTTCTCCACTGACATCATGGTGAGACTTTCCTTACTTTAACTGAGGGTCTTTTGGGGGTACCTCTGGTACCACGGGTAGGGTACATACTATTCCTGTTTCTCACTAGCTATGACCACATGAGCTATCACAGTCAATGCTGGATTCACTCTGCCTTCTTTGGGATAGTTTCAGTGTATAAATTGTCAACCTGTATATCTGTTTTCAAATGAGAGGAGGAAGCACAGAAAATACTCAGAAGTAGGTGGAGATTAGCCTTGCTAGAAACTCTTCCTAGGATAGTTGGTTCGACAGGTCTCCCGGGGCTCAGCTGTCTCATCTGCAAACTGGGAAGGATAAGTGAATATGTCATACTCCATGAACTGTAGCACCCATTCATCTGTGACTTGGGAGCTGTTGGCGCAGAGTTCTACTGATTACACAAATCCTCTTAATGTCCCATGGCAGCGCCCCGTCAATGGTGGTAGTTCTCTTCCATGACGAGAACTAGGGCTGTAGTATCTGACTTATGGGACATGGAACCTAAGCACAGTCACTTGCTTTGGGAGTCAGCAACTAGAGAAGCCTTACTTTCCTGAGACAAGCAAATAGCCATTAGAAATCTTGGATAAAACCTAGGTTTAATGATGATACAATTATCATGTTATCTGTTGTTATCATTTATTATTACTAAGATATGCACCATACTGATAGCAGAATGGGCTCTGTGCAGAGAATGGGAAGAACCACACTGGGCATAGGGAACTTTTATACGGGATCAAATACTTGGGGCTACAGGAACCACTGGATAGATGGCTAAGAAAAAATTTTCATGTAAGTTCGTACAATATTTTGCCTTCACCAATAAGATATCAGTATTGTTTTATCCAGAAGGAAGCAAAATAAACCTTTAGTACAACAGAGAAACATTTAGCACTGATTTGAAATAGTTCTTGAAAAAGAAATTTTAAAAAACATACTTTTCTCTTTCAGATAAGGGGAATCTAAACATATAAGTGGCCTAATTAAAAGGGTTAGAGACCAGTGTTGAGGGACATCCAGGTATGTTATACCCTGCATCTTCTTGTGCTCTAGGGAATTAATTTAATTCTTTATGGGTTATGATTATAGAAAAGACAAAAAAAAATAGACAAACTAGGGGCTCCTGGAGAGTGCAGAGTGGCTGGATTTGTAAGTGAAGACATTTTGCTCAATGGAATCTTTCCTCAGTTACCTGCCAAGGTGCTAGCAGCCCTTCAAGAGCACAGAAGCATGTTCAAACGAGTTTTGCCTGCAGACAGAGGGATGCTAATTGCTTTCCTCAGATTCTCTTGAACCTTCTTGCACGCAGAAGCATAAAAATAGCCAAACTGTGTACACTGCCTCTAGGATCCAACCCTCCACCTGCAAATAGGAATTCATGTTTCAACTTTTGTCTCCGCCACAGGTTTGCTTTGGAGCCTAATTACCAACTAAGTTTGATGACAACGTAACTGGCTCCAGGGGCTTCTTGTTCCTACCAAACAAAACAAAAAACAAATTCCTGAAGCAAGTCCTGCAAGTTCCACTGGGAACCCTGAGCCACTGATGCAACTCCAAACCGGGGCTGCTTCCCTCTCTGCCTTCAGTCAGCAGGTCCCTGGAGAGCCTGCCTCCATCAAAGTGGACTAGTTTCAACAAATATTTACTGACAAATGACTATTATTTTAATAATAATAATTTGCAATCATTTCTTGATTTACAGCCAACAAACATACTCATGGATGCTATCTTTCTTGATGATCATAGTTCCATGAGAAAAGTGCATAAAACAGGGCTCATTAGCTTAGTTAAACAGATCAACGTTTATACTGCTGGAAATAGTAGTATTGGAGTGTGAGATCTTGTGTTAGTGACCTGTTACTTGCCTGTCCCTCCAAACTGCTTTCCAAGAGTCAGCTTATCTCTGTTAGAAAAGCACTTTCAACAGTCCAGAGACAAAGGGATGAGGAGCCCTTTACTAGTCTATCTGAATTAAGGGTAAATCACATACTGCCTTTGAGGAATGCACTATCTTCAACATAGCAGTTCTGGACAACATGCAGACCTGTTTAACATAGCAAGGAATGTCCCATGGCAGCGCCCCGTCAATGGTGGTGGTTCTGTAGAACCTTAAAAACTACCCATATGGTATACAGGAAACTATAAATGATGTGCTTTATCAGGTCAGAGGCTGTTCAGAACAGACTTTGTTGAGAAAGAGTCAAGAGCAGTATATTAGGCTTTTGATACTTGTATAAATTTGTTTTCTTATTGCTTCTAAGGATTTCTTTGGGTCTTTTGCTGCTTTTGCTGTCTCTCTCTCTCTCTCTCTTTTTGTTTTTGTTTTTTCAAGACAGGGTTTCTCTATGTAGCTCTGGCTGTCCTGGACTCACTCTGTAGACCAGGCTGGCCTCGAACTCAGAAATCCACCTGCCTCTGCCTTCCAAGTGCTGTGATTAAAGGCATGCGCCACCACTGCCCGGCAAGATACATTCTTAAGATCTTCAGACTATTAGTACAATGTATTACCTGACAGATATACAATTTGGAGCCAAGACTTTTTGTTGGCTAACCACCAAAGGCCCATCTTTGGTTCCAGAGCCAACTCATTTTGCCTGGTGAGCTTCTCTGTCTTCAGTCTACTCAGATGGATCCTAATATAATGTAATGTGCTCATGATTAAGTTACATCTCCACACATTCACCTTCTGGGCATTGGAAGCAAATACAGGTTCACCTGGCACTCATGGAGAACAGATATACCAAAGTCTAGTCACCTAGAAGTATGGATCATTGCAATTGCCTTAAGGCAGTGGTTCTC
>JADRCC010574201.1:6266-18147 GCA_019843855.1 Hylomyscus alleni | reverse complement strand
TTACTGTACTGACTGGACCATATCCTTAACCCTACTCAGAGATCAGCCTGCTCTGCCTCCCAAGTGCTGCCACTAAAAGTTCTTAGTCAATTGATTGGGATTCTAACAACAACAACAAAAAAAATGTAAGGAATTTCCAGTAGTTTTGCCTATTCAAGGAGTCCTCGGTGCAGCTGAGCAGCCCTGAAGCATTTAGTTTCCTAGCCTCTCGCTCGCTCCTAGTGTTATCCATCACAGCCTACACTGGCTTCATTTCCCCCTTATTCTTGCCTTAGCTTCCTTTATTAAGACCAAGAACACGTTCATCTTTGATGCAAAGGTGTTTTACTGTTCTTATGTTGTTCATTTGCCCATGAGCCCCAGGAATTTGCCTGTCTCTGCTTCTTCAGCATCAAGATTATGAGCCTAAACCACCACCCTTAACTTTTAAAAAATCTGGGCCTTGTGGCTAGCGCTGAGGTCTAAGCATTGTGTCTACTGAGTCACCTCCCTAAGCCTCTGACTGACAAGCGTTGTGACAATGAGGTTGGTGATAGTGGCTTACCTGGTATATCAGTTACCTCTCTGCCGCTGTGATAAACACCCTGAGCAAGACAACTTACACAAGCGTTTGTTTAGGCCTATGGTTCTAGAGGCTAGACATCCATCATGGTAGTAGGTGACAGGCATGGTGTCAGGAGCAGGACACAGAAAGCTCACACAGAAGCACAAAGCAGAGAAGGGGAACTGTAAGTAGGGCTTAAGCTCCCCAGTGACACATTCTCCAGCAATGCTGTACATCCGGAAACAGTGCCACCAACTGATAACCAAGTGCTCCAATGCCCGAGAGTATGGGGGATGTTTCTCACTCAAACCATCATACCAGGCATTCATTACATCAGAGTTAGTCTCAACTTTCCCAGATCCAGGGCCAATCTCATCCTTCCTTCAGGAAGTTTCCCCTCATGCACTTCGTTATTTTCTCTTTCTTGGAAGGAGTTTCTTTAAATACAAACAAACCATCCAACCCCAGACTATCACAAAGGAGCCACAAAGTATTAACAGAGAAGTCTTCCCTACAAATTTCCTCTCGCAGAACAGAGAGGTCTGAGAGTCTCAGACACTCACACTGTACCGCGTGTGTCTGCCCTTAAGGCACGCAGAGCATCTCCCGTGACTGAACTGCTGCGTCCAGAGGCCAAGCTGTGGATGAATAGATATGGTGTACATCGATACAAGGTGCCCAGGGATTCTACAGGGACAGGACTTTGCCCCAAGCCTATTCACGTAGATCTATTTAATGCAATGACAAGGATGCCATGGTTTCTTAGAGACCATACTACTCAGTGCCCCAAAGAAAGTCCCTCAAGATTAGAACCTTCTTCCTTGTTCCATTTTGATCACCACATTTTGGGTTCTGTGACTACACCGTTTGACATGCATTTCTCAGTGTGGGGACTGTTGATTGACCTTGCCTTCTTAGAGCTTTTTCTTAGCGGCTAGTCTCTTCCTCTTAGCTCCTTTCATTTTTGCTTCTGCTTTGGGCTCTTTATTCCTCAGATCACATTATTTTGACATTCCATAACACTTCTTTCTTGCCCCTCTAAAAAATTTTATAGCTTCCAAATGTGTGTGTGTGTATGTGACTGTGTGCATGTGTGTGTATGTGTGTCTGTTTGCATGTATATGTGTATATTTGTGTGTATGTGTGTGACTATGTGCGTGTGTGTGTATGTGTGTATATGTGTGTGACTATGTGTATGTGTGTGTATGTGTGTATATGTGTGTGACTATGTGTATGTGTGTGTATGTGTGTTTGTATGTATGTGTATGTGTGTGCGAGTGTCTCTGTGTGTGTGTCTGTGCGATTACTCAGACTCTTCACTTCTGCCTCAATGATGACTTCTCTGACACTAACTTTAAGCCTGATTTCTCTCCAGGCATCTAGAACAGTTTTTCTAGCTACCTTGGTATTCCATAATCACCTAAAATACACTCCCTAGAAGACCGGTTCTTGAATTTACATTCATTCTCTTTCTCGTCCTGTATTTTACCTGGCTTTCTTGGGGATAGTCACATATTTGAACAAGAAATGAGAGTTATCCTTAACTCTGCTCTTTCATCTCTTTCCATGTCCAATCTATCACTGAGAACTCTTTCTTAATGCTCTCAACTCTTTTTCCAGCCATCCCCAATATGGTGTTTGTTTTGGCCTGAAGCTGGCCTCAAGCTCACTACATAATCCAGGCTGGCATTTGACTCTAGCCATCCTTGTCCTTCAGTATTCCCAATGCTGGAATTAGAGATGTGAAGCTGAATCACGCCCAGAAAACCACCCTTCCCTGTGGGATATGGCTCTCGACCCTAGCCTCTCAGTGCGACCTTTCCCATATCAAATTTAGCTTTCTAATTAAAATTCTCTCAGATTGCCAGCATCTGTACAATCCCATCTCTCTTAGTCGCTGTTCTATTGCTATGAAGAGACACCATGATCATGGCAACTTTTTTTTTTTAAATACTTGATTGTGGTCTTGCTTATAGCTTCAGAGAGTTAGTCCATTATCAATCATCATGGCAGGCAAACACGGTGCTGTGAGCTCATATCCTAATCTATAGGCAGTCAGGCAGAGAAAGAGATATTGGGCCTGGCATGGGCTTTAGAAATCTCAAAGACTCACCTCCTTCAACAAGACCACACCTCCTAATCCTTCCCAAACCGTTCCACTAACCAGAGATCAAGTATTCAAATATATGAGCTTATGAAGGGCCATTCTCCTTTAGACCATAACAGCATTCATTTTCCTCGGCTAACATTCAGCGTGGCTCCTTCCCAGGAGCTGTTTGTCTTCATGGATCCTTTGCATGACAAGAAAGATGCCCTCTTTAGGCATTTGCCAGCCAGAGACTCTAGCTCTGGTGAGGTGGTTAGGGCTTTACATTGGACTGTGGCGCTTCTACTGGGACAGTCAGCCCCATCCCAGGGAACAGACCCTGGCTATGAAAGCATAGGCTGGGTGACATGAATTTGCCAGCTGGTCACTCCACAGATTCTGAGATGGTGGCATCACTCCAGCCTGCTGACTGACTTGCAAGCTCTCCCTTGCCTCTATGACATTCTTTCCAGGGATTGTGTGTCTTCTAGTGTCCACAATTAACTCTCTTTTTTTTAAAGAGTTATTTATTTTATGTTTATTTGAGTATACTGACACACAGGAAGAGGACATCAGATCCAACTACAGATGGTTGTGAGCCACCATGTGGTTGCTGGGAACCAAACTCATGACCTCTGGAAGAGCAGTGAGCACTCTTAACCCCTGAGCCATCTCTCCGGCCCCACAATTAACTCTTTATCCATGAACCCATACTTGATGTCACTCATTCCTTTAGGAAGGCTTCTTTTACTCCTAGCACGAATCCTTCACTGTCCCTGTAATCTTGACACAGAGGGTGCACATTTGTCATGTCATATGTCATACTTGAATGATCAACTTTCACTTTTTCATTTTAAAAATTTTTGAGGCAGTGTCTCAGATTGCCTAGGCTGGCCTTGAACTTGCTTTGTAGTTGAGGATAATCTTGAATTCCCGATCCTCAACTACACCACCTTTCAAGTGCTAGAATTACAGGTACAGAATTACAGGTATATTAGCCTCAGTGACTGGCTAATTTTTTACATCTTTGTCTCCCTTTCTACTCTATGGATGTAAGGGTGGAGGGTGAAAATACTTTATTCAACTTTATATTCCTGTTCTGGCATAGATAGATCATCAGTAAATTATTTGTGGGCTATAATTACAAATCAACAAAAGTCTAGGTTTAGACAGAACTACAGCACTTTTGTTTATTATCTAAAAATATTTTAAACATAATAGTTCTATTTAGGGATGCAAAATCATCGAGAAAATACCCCGGGAAGGAACCAACATTTCCTATTTACAGGTAAGAATAGGAAGCAAGGATGCTGGCAGCAGGTAGGAAGTCTTGCTCTTCCAAGAAGCATCTTAAGGCCTTACGGCAGAATTTAAAGGGTGGCGGCTTGTAGGAGGCAGCTCTGATGTGAGTGGGGCAGATGAGCTGAGAACAAACTTGAATTAAGCCTTGGAGCAGATAGGGGAGCGTCTTTTAAAACCCACACTTGCAATTGACTGGCCGTTTGACCTCTGGGCAAGTCATTAACCTCTGGGTCTTAGTTTCCACATCTGTAAAGTGGAGATAATAATGTTTCCCTACTTCAAAGAATTATAGATTAATCAATGTCTGAAAATGTCTCTAACTTGGGCAACTCTATGTAAATATCCAGGACAGCACAGAGGGAAGTCAGGTGGAAATTGCAGGGAAACAAAGCAGAGCCCCCTTTTAATTCATTCAGAATGCTCCAAATGGAAAATAATTGCAAGAGTCCTCATCCTAGAAAGTGCCATGAAGCTTCGGAGAGCAGTTTCATTTGTACTTTGGGGAAATATCTTTTAGATGCTTATAGTTTCTTGTTTTCTGTGCCTTCAAAGCAGAGGTGTGTGCTGGGGCCTATGGATTTAGGCGGCAGGGACCAAGGCCTCTTGGATTAGTCCTGGAGCATGATGTGGCTGGCCAGTGTGTGTAGCCAGTGACTGCTGTTAATGTATGACACGTCTCCTCTCTCATTTCTTCCTCTTTTCTCCCCACTGCCCAGCCTCCCTCCATTAGAGGAGAGTTCTAGGCATCAAGGGAACAGGCAGGGACTTACACAAGTCTAGCAGGGCCCTTGGCTCTTCCCTGAAGGATTAAGGATTGGAGAAGGAGGAAACCTGGTTTATGTGCACTATAGATAGTTCCATGGGATCCAAAATGAACAATTATCCACTCTAACTTATTTAAAGGGGTATATTTCCTGAAAGGACCAATTCATCAGCTGGATTTTAGAGCCTCATCCTAATGAGTGGGTGATGGGTAGAGATGACTGTGAGGGTTGGGGTATTCAAGATGTGAAACACCCTCCTGCCCCCGCCCCATCCCTAGAGAATAAAGTGACAGAGAATCCTGAAGAACTCTTATGATGCAGAAAGGATGCAAAAGAGCAAGTGGGCAGAGGGGAGTTAGGAGGTCAGTAGGGAGAGCACCACTCTGGAGATGGAGACTGGGAATTAGGAAGGATGGGGTAGTGGGCAGAGACCTCATGTGTTTCTCACTGAGAATGGTGCTTTGAAGTGGAAATGCAGCATATTTAGTGGGCCCCTGTTTTAGTTACTCCTGCTCCTCCTTGTTCCCCGATGCTCCCCCCGCCCCCATATGTGTATGTGTGTGTGTGTATGTGTGTGTATGTGTGTGTATGTGTGTGTGTGTATGTGTGTGTGCATGTGTGTGTGTTTCTTTTCTTTCTCTCTATGCTACTGTTCCTATGAAATTCATCTTTTTTTAAAAAAGAATTTAATTTATTTATTTTATGTATGTGAGTACACTGTAGCTGTATGAAATTCATCTTTTTTTAAAAAAGAATTTATTTATTTATTTTATGTATGTGAGTACACTGTAGCTGTACAGATGGTTGTAAGCCTTCATGTGGTTGTTGGGAATTGAACTTTTAGGACCTCTGCTCGCGCTGGTCAACTCCACTCCCAGCTTGCTCTGGCCCAAAGATTTATTTATTATATGTAAGTACACAGTAGCTGACTTCAGATGCACCAGAAGAGGGTGTCAGATCTCATTATGGGTGGCTGTGAGCCACCATGTGGCTGCTAGGATTTGAACTCAGGACCTTTGGAAGAACAATCCGTGCTCTTACCCGATGAGCCATCTTGCCAGCCCTATAAAATTCATCTTAAAGGAGAAAGTTTATTTGGCTCCAAGTTCCAGGGTAGAGTCCTCCATGTCATAGCGAGTGGCAGCAGCAGAAGCCTGAGGAGCTGCTCATTGCATCTACAGTGCAGCAGCAGAGAGCAGATGCTTCCCAGTGCTCATCTTACTGTCTTCAGTTTATATGGGATAGGATCTCCTGCCATGGGAGAGCACAGTCAAGATTGGTCTTTCCACGTATGTTGATTAGTTTTATGTTAACTTGACACAAGCTAGAGTCGTCTGAAAGAAGGGAACCTCAACTGAGAAAATGCCTCCACAAAATCCAGCTGTAGGGCATTTTTAAATCAGTGGTAGATAGAGGCAGACCCAGCCCATTGTGGGTGGTACCATCCTTAGGCTAGTGGTTCTAGACTCTGTAAGAAAGCAGGCTAAACAAGCCAGTAAGCTGTGTTCTTTCTAGCAACCACATGGTGGCTCACAACCACCCATAATGAGGTCTGACACCCTCTTCTGGTGCATCTCAAGTCAGCTACTGTGTACTTACATATAATAAATAAATCTTTGGGCCGGAGCAAACTGGGAATGGAGTTGACAGAGCGAGCAGAGGTCCTAAAAATTCAATTCCCAACAACCACATGAAGGCTTACAACCATCTGTACAGCTGGTTGCTCACTGCATCAGCTCCTGCCTCCAGCTTCCTGTCCTGCTTGAGTTCCTGTCCTGACTCCTTCAATGATGGACTGCAATGTGGAGGTGTAAGTCAAATAAACCCTTTCCTCCCCAACTTGCTTTAGTCATGGCATCTCCTTCCAGTAATAGAAACCCTAACTAAGACACCATGTCAATGAATACAATGAATATAATCCCCCACAGGGAGGGTGCGTTAAGGCAGTCCAGACACATTCAAGAAACTCAATGATTTTAAAACAAAGGCAACAGAATAGAGGAGAATGCTTCAGGTGACAGAACTGCTTACAGAGTGGCGTGCTATAGAGGCTCATGAACCTGGACTTAACTCCTTACTGTGAACCATATCTTCCTAGGTTTCTGTGCTCACTACTGCCACAGCAGCCCACCTCTCTCCTAGTCACATTTCAATACCAGGGAGGAGATAATCTGATCTTAACTCAGGAGTTCTTACGGGACTGTATTGTCTTGGATGCTTGGGTTAGTACCTTGGTGTGAGGAATCTATTTCCTGAGACAGGGTGTTACTATGTAGCCCACAGTGGGCTTGAACTCATGATCCTCTTGCCTCAGCCTACTGAGTGCTGGCATTAGAGGTGTACCACGTTATACTTGGCTTTGCTGTGAATTATCTGTTGCTCATTGCAATGCACCTTGCTTCACAGGCATACCTTGTTAGTTAGGAAGCAGAGGCTAGGAGAAAGTTCTCTTGCCCAGGAGTTGATGGTAAACACAGTTTATAACTGACTCAGCCGGGTTGTGTAACCTTGTATCTCAGCGGGAGAGTTTCTCCAGTGGCTTTGTTACTCACCTCTTTCCTTTTTGAATTGTGAAAAGAACTGTTACCCAAAGAGGAGCCGGGTGACCTTAGGGGGATGTGAACTACTCAGTAGCTTGACTAACAATGCCTTTGTGCTGCTGTGTGCTTGCAATCATTAGCCTTTTGATACCATTGTAGAACCGGACCAGACCGGAGTCTTGTCAGCTCTATTGATGATTTGTATGGACATAGATATTTGTATCTTTCCCAGTGTCTGGATTTACTTCCATTTGTTTCTTCTATGTTCAGAATCAAGGCCAAGTTTTTTTTTTTTTTTAATCTGACTGCAAGCAATGCATTCTATATTGGTACATCAATGTATCCTTATTTTCCTGGCTTGCTGAGACCAGCTCCTTTTGTTTTATTACTATTGCCTGAAATAGAACAAACCTTCTGTCTGTTTTTATCTTCTGAATAAAATCTTTTCAGATAGCTTCTTGGGTGGGGGGGAGGCTGGAATAATTAATTACCCTCCCCCCATCTTTCTCAATACATTTAATTTGAACTTTCTTAATGAAAACTCATTTCTCATAAATGCTGGGCTGGCCCGTTTTGTGTGCGTCTGCTCTGTCCCCCTTTGAGTGATGTGTAAATAAGAGGCAATCTGGTGATGAGTTTTGCTTGTGTCATGTGGAAGGGTGGAGAGGGAGGAGGGTTTGATGAATAGAGGCAACCAGAAAATGTACTTGATAATAACATGGCCGTGATTGATGTTGCAATTCCTGAAAAATTATCATTGTGATATAATTATTTGTTTATGAACTGTGCCCTGAGACTCCCAAGTTTTAGATTATTCATGGCACAGATAAAACTCCAAAGTCAATAATTCATCAAGGGCATAATGGCTTTGCTTCAGGGAGGTGGGGGGGGTCACAGGGATATTACATCCTGTTTCTGACACTTCCACTATAAATCTGAGCACCTTTCAGCACAGGGAGTGTCACCTCCTTACCTTCTGTTTCCTTTGTTCCCTTAGTTTTAATTGTTCAATCATATTATTCCTAAAACCCAAAATTTTGTTTTATTTTCTTTCAGAAAAATACTTCCAACATAGTCACCCCTTTTGTAATATTTTATGGCTCCGAATAGGACAAGGCAGAGGGAACAAGTGACTGCATGTCCCTAGAAAAGTATATGACAAACGCTGAAAAACCAGGGACTAAAATGTCTAATACTAAGGGGAAAACAGTCGGTGAAATCTATTTTGGGCTATTCTCTTTGATTTTGACCTGTAAAAGGACTAAGGAGCCTCCCAAATATCCAGGAAATTGAAGGGTCTTCATTGGATTTTAAATTCGAGTGGATTTTATACACATATGGCAAGAGCACTGGCGTTTCCACCTGGGATGCTGGGTCCATGACGAGGCTGATAGGGTACTTTAATTCTTCCTCGTTCTTCCCCAAGGTTGGTTTTCTCATGCCTCAGTTTCCTTACAAGGAAACTGGAACCACATTGGAAGTGTGTGTTATGGGTGTACTATGTGCCTGCTACCCAGACTTCAACATATATTTGAGTCAGGTCTCTATTTTCCACCAGTTATGTGAGGGGTGTGTATGTCAAGCACAATGGAAGTGGAAAGTGTTTCCAGAGGGACAGGTCCTGTTCCCCTCCTATTCTTAATAAGCCACTTACTTTCAATTAATTTTCACCATAGCACAGACCAACCTTGGGCGAGGGCAGTACTGGTAGAGGAGGGTAAAAAGACCCAGGAGTTCTAGCGGAATTGAGGTTTTGAGTTAAGATGATGATAACTTGATATGACAGCTAACAAATGAATGTTAACGACAGGTGCCTTAATTAAGAGCTAGGGTCCCAAATAAAATGATGGAACAGGACGTCTATACCATGCAGACCCTACTCACATCTGCAGCCGACTGATCTGTGTCCAAGGACACATCTGATTACGGACTCTCACGACTTGCCCCCCCTCCCCGCCCCACCCTGTCCTGCCCCACACAGTTGAAGTCAGCCAGCACTCTGCATGTAGTCTTCTTTCCATATATTTTTGTTTGTGTGTATGTAATTGGGTGTTGTAGTTGTAATGAGTACAGATGATGTCATGATGGACTCAAACAGGTCCTTAACCTAAGAGACTGGTGTCTGTAGAGAGCCAAGGGATCCCTGAGTGAATAGAGCTCTGAATGAATGTGTGCTGTTGACTTGGTATAGCTATATCAAGGACCCCAAGGCCTCAGGCTCAGAGGGTTGGCAAATCTTTCCTTGTGGCGTTGTTAGTGTGTGCAGAAAATGTGCACCATAGCTTTTTCTTCTCAGATATTT
Organism: Hylomyscus alleni; assembly: GCA_019843855.1. Classification (NCBI taxonomy): domain Eukaryota; kingdom Metazoa; phylum Chordata; class Mammalia; order Rodentia; family Muridae; genus Hylomyscus; species Hylomyscus alleni. Next base: position 8,609 of record JADRCC010574201.1, on the reverse strand, counting down.
ATAGGCTGAAGACTGCTTCCCTATAGGGACTGATCCCACTTAGATGATCTAAGCCTGTCTCCTTGATGCAGCTGCACACCATAAACCCCACCTCTTTGCTTATCTGCAATCACCCCACTTCTTTCTTCAGCTCTGTTCAATAACCCCACCTCTCTACCCAACTCCATAAAATAAAGAGGCCGTGCTTCTGGAAAGCTGTGGCTTCTCTAGTCGGGAGCCCAGATCATCCCATCCACCCTTTCTGCATGTCCATGTGTCTGTCTGTCTTTGCTCCTTTGCTGCCCCAGTCAAGTCTGTGGGCTTTACTGGTTGTGGCAGTTGTTCTTAGCAAGAGATACCTATGTGAATTCTATGTGAAGACATGGGGACACAAGGGAGATGGGGATTGGAGTGATCTGTCCATCCTCTAAGGACTGAAGGATTGCTAGGTAGAGTCAGAAGAAGAAAGAAGCATGGAGCCCAGTCTTAAAGTCCTCTTTGGTAGCTATCATGGTTTCAGACTTCTAGCCCCTAAGAACTGTGAGAGCCACTGGTTTGTGGTAATCAAGTGGCTGTAGGAAATCTATACAGGGAGTTGATGAATTCTCATATGCTCAGATGCCAGTGACTAGAGCATGAAAGAATTCAGCCAACGATGCCATGGAGGGTGGGTGGGTGGGGGACTGGCCTTCAGCCTACCGCATTATGGAAGTTTTGATATCCATCTTCACATCTTCGAAAGCCATGCAGATTGGAGGAGAGTTTAGATTTAGTCAGTTTGACAGAAGAAGGAAGATTGCAGTTCCAACCTTTTATTGTAACTTTCCAACAGTGGGCCGGAAAACCCTCAGCACTAGAATGTCTACACATGAGGATCTCTCCCTATTTTTAACAGTCTCTGAAGACTTGATTGCAAGTCTAGGAGGATATTTTAATAAGCTTTCTTTTGAGGTCAGTCTCTATTACGTGACTGGCTTCAGAATACAATGTCACTCACAGTTTACCAAGGCAACTGCTTAGATCCCTTTGGCTTCTTTTCGTCTCTCTCCAATTTATCTCCATAGTTGTTGGGTACAGAAAGGACAACAGTTAACTAGCCTACACTTCTCACTGAGCCATTCTGTATCAGCCAGGACCATAGGAATGAAGTGAACTTGTTGGTTTATTCATTTTAAATTTCCTGTCTTGATAAAACCTCAAGCTGTCCTGTCAAACATGGATGTTTTTAGTAGAATCTCTGCCCCTGGTGAGTCATGCTTATGTTTTCTTGTCTCCTGATGGCCACTGTTCCATTTGTTCACAGGGCCAACACTATTTGCAAATCATAGTATCGGGCACTCTAGAAGGCCCTGATGTTGAACAGACAATGGTTCATGTCTTTGGGGAATTTTCCAGGTTAGCTTTCTTTCTTTAGAATGCTTTCCTAGGAGACACAAGAGAGCAGAAGGCAGCTGTGGCTGTCCACTCACCTTAGTGTTGTAGAGAGGTTTCCTGCTCCTGGTGGTGTTAGCAGTCTTTGGGAATTATGCTCCTTGACAAGATTTATCTGTTTTTCACTGCATGACACGACATGTTAGCAAGGGCATTCATCCTTCCTTTCCCTTGTTTTCCAAGACCTTCACTCTCTGGTTTGGAATCTGGAGAAGAGCTTTGGCTTGACCAGACCACCTTCTGTGCTCACGTCTATACATCACTACCTGTTCTCAATGCAGTACACAGGCCAAAGTGCTAGTTCCTCGTGAGTTGATTACACAGTCTCAATGCAAATAGACTGTTTAGGAGTAGAGGAGGGTGGGTAAGAATTACCATCCAGGAGGAGGACCAAACACAGCTTCTTCAGGCTCAGCACAGTCAGTGTATGTCTTCCCCCTTGGCTTCTCTGTTGCTTATGTGTAAAATTTTCTTGTTCTTTATTGCTGGATGAATTTCATGAGTATCAGCTGGAAGACCTGAGGCAGTACTGAGAACTGGCTTCTGTCTACCTCCCCCCACCCCCATCTGCCTATCATATGTAAATTAGAGCTCTGACAAACTTACAAACTGCCAGCCTGGCAAAGGAGAGGCTCTGTGCTTATGCAGAGCTGGGGACTCTGGCTGGGCTGTCAACCCTGGCACTGGGGAAGTGGCAGAGTATCAGGATGGGCAAGGGGGTCTGATCCCAGAGCTTACTCACCTTCTATGACTGCAAAGTTATTTCTTTAGTGTGTTCTTTCTTTCTTTCCTTCCTTCTTTCCTTCCTTCTTTCTTTCTTTCTTTCTTTCTTTCTTTCTTTCTTTCTTTCTTTCTTTCTTTCTTTCTTTCTTTTTCTTTCTTTCTTTCTCTCTCCTCTCTCTCTCTCTCTCTCTCTCTCTCTCTCTCTCTCTC
>JADRCC010574200.1:0-11776 GCA_019843855.1 Hylomyscus alleni | reverse complement strand
TTCCTTCCTTCCTTCCTTCCTTCCTTCCTTCCTTCCTTCCTTCCTTCTTTCCTTCCTTTATTTCTTCTTAAAAAGGAACTTTCAATAACTATCTTTGTCCTCTGAGTTTTCAGTCTTTCTGTCCTCCTCTTACTTGATGTTCTCTGTACCTTAAGTGTAGGGATTGCACTGCCCACTTGCTAATTTGGGGTAGACACAGTACAATCAATCGATCTCTGGATTTTGACCAGGTGTGGCTATCTGTAATGAAACTGGGAAGCTCAGTGTCCCAGTTATAAAGCTCAGAGGGAAGCCTTACAAATAGAATGAGTCAAGCAGAAGACAGAATATAGGATTCAAAGATAAAGTGGAGTATCTAGATGAAATAAGCAAGGAATACCAAAAATGTAAAAAGCACAGAAAAGGAACATGAAGAGAATGTGGGTCACGATCAAAAGACCAAATCTTGGAATTACAGGCATAGACAAGGGAGAAGAATTTCAGGCCAATGGCATAGAATAGATATTTACAACACCATAGGAAAAAACTTCCCCATGAAAGGAAGTCATACCAATACATATAGAAGAAACACACAGAACCTCAACTAGACAAGACCAAAAGGAAACACCCACAGCATACCCTAGCTAAATCACAAAATAAACAGAACAAAGAAAAATATTTAAAAACAAACACAGAAAACCAGCCAACCAAATGAATGAAAAATCAAATTCTCACAATTCATATATAAAGGAAAGATCAGCATAATAACACTTGATTTCTTTTTATTTATTTATTTATTTTGAACTATTTATATTAATTTATTTTACTTACTCACTTTACATCCTGCTCATTTGTCTTCTCCCAGTCCTTCCACAGTCCTTCCTCCCATCCTCCCTCTCTTTCTTCTCTGAGCAGGTGGGGGTCTCCTTGGGTATTCCCCCACCCTGGCACATTAAGTCTCTGTGAGGCTAGGCATACCCTCTCCCACTGAGGCCAGACAAGGCAGCCTACCTAGTAGAACATAACCCACATATAAGCAACAGATTTTTGGATAGCCTCTGCTCCAGTTATTCAGGACCCACATGAAGATCAAGCTGTACATCTGCTACATATGTGTGGGGAGGCCTAGGTTCAGCCCCTGTATGTTCTTTGGTTGAACACCTGATTTCTTAATGGAAACTCTGAAAACCAAAGACTGGAATAATATATTGAAAATTCTAAAGGACCATGGCTGCCAACCTAGACTACTGTGCCCAGAAAAACTACCTAGCATACTTGAATGAGAAAGAAAGACATTCCATGAACAAAACACCCTGAAATAATTCATATACAGCAGCAGCATCAACAAAATAGGCTAAACAAAATACTTTAAGCAATACTTTGACCTGAAGACAGGAATAAGCAGAGCCAAGGGATTCTAAAAAGAAAACACACAAAGCCACCATTCCGTGAAATACACAGCACAACTGAGAACACAAACCAGCAGAAAACAACAGAATAACTCCAAATATTAATGGTCTCAATTCTCCAAGCAAAAGACACAGGCTAGCTGAACAGATTAAGAAACAAAATTCACCTATCTTTTGTTGACAAGAAACTCATTTTGACTTTGAAGTAATAAAGGCCTTCCCACTTTACAGTGAAAGCCTGGAAAATCTATCCCAAGCAAATGGGCTCAAGGAAGCAAGAAGGCATTGTTATCTAATATCTGACAGAACAGACTTCAAACTACAGCTAAACAGAAGAGACATAAAAGGACACCTCATTGTAATTAAGGAATCAGTTCTTCAGGAAAATATTAAAATACTAAACATACACACACCAAACTATGGTACACTCAGTTTCATAAAAAGCATGCTAATGGAATTAAAAGCACAGATAGACACCAACCCAATAACCTTGAAGTGGAAACTTTAAGGGCTCTTTGTAAAGTCAGTTGCGTTGGATGGTATTTTGCTGGGGCAAACATGTAAATGAGTGTTTTCTTGAAGTGGACATAGGTGAAAGGATGTCCTACTAAAGCAAGCATGTAAAAGGACATGTGATGGATTCTTTGCTAAGAACACACATGTATTGGTCTCCCTTACATTGCATAGTTGAGCTCCATTTGTCAGGACTCCATAGAGAGGAATGCACCAAAAAATTTCTGATGGTGTGTTGCAGTTTCTTGCCACTCCTGGGGACTTAGGCTGATTGGCAGAGTGTGTTTGAGTTGGTTTAACTTTGGAGATTTGGATGAATTAAGAATTCATCCATTTATTATAGATTTCCCAACTTAATGGAATACAGGCTTTTGAAGTATTCCCTTGTGATATTCTGTATTTCTTTGGTGTCTGCTATAATGTTTTGCTGTTTGTTTTTTATTCTGTCAATCTGAGTCTTCTCTTTCTGTCTTTTGATTAGTTGGATCAAGGATCTGTCAACCTTGTTTATCTTCTCAGAGAACTAGCTTTTAGATTCACTGTTTTTGTTTGTTTGTTTTTTGTTTTTGTTTTTTGTTTTTTTTTGCTTTCCTTGTTTCTAATTCATTGATTTCTGGTTTGATTTTTACTATTTCTTGTTATTTACTGGTTTTGCTTGTTCTTGGTTTCCCAAATTCTTGAGTTGTGTTGTTTTTGTGCTCTTTCTGATTTTTTTTTAATATAGGCACATAGAGCTATAACCCTCCTGTTTAGGACTGCTTTTAATGTGCCCCAGGAGTTTGCCATGATGTGTTTTTATTTTCATTTGATTCCAGGAATATTTCTGGTTTTTTACTTGGTTTCTTCTTTGACCTAGTCATCATTCAGTAATGATTTGTTTGATCTAAACTATGAGTTTATATATTTACTGTCACAGAAACCCACAACTGGACACACAGTGCAGAGAGAGATCAATGACTTATGAGGAGCTGATCCCAAACCTGTACATCTGCATCACAGCTCTTGCATCCATGGCTCAGGGAACATCTCTCAGAAGAGGGAGTGGTAACATTGTAAAAACCAGAACAGAGTCACACAACACCCAGAGGAAGATCCACTCCCAGGCACTCTAACATTCCCAGGATCATAGGATCAGAGGTGAGGAGGACACAACATCTGTCCCAACACGGGAAATAATTGCGACCAGTGGGACCTGGGTACCCAGGAACTCTGCCCAACCAGTGGCATGGGTTCCTTCTGGTCTGGGCCGGTGCCCTGAGCAGACTTTGGGTGCAAACTCTGCAGCGAGTCCCACAACACCCAGAGGAAGCTCCACTCCCAGGTGCTCTAACACACCCAGAATCAAAGTCTGCCCTGAGCAGACTTTGGGCAATAACTCTTCAGCCAGTTCCAAAACACCTAGAAAAAGCACTACTCCTTGGAGTTCTAACATAACCAGGTCCACAGGATCTCAGAAGCTTGGTCACACCAGGATTTCAGGGTCCCAGAGGCTACTTGACTCCCAGTAGCTCTGACACACCCAGGATCCCAGGATCCCAGGATCCCAGGATCCCAGGATCCCAGGATCCCAGAGACAGCTGAACTCTGAGGAGTTCTGACACAACCAGGATCACAAGAATGGCAGGCTTGAATCAGATATTGTGAGGGCAGGTAGACAAGAGATAACCAGATAGTGGGGGGCAAGCATAAGAACATAAGCAACAGAAACCAAGATTACCTGGCATCACCAGAACCCAATTCTCCTACCATAGCAAGTCCTGGATACACCACCACACTGGAAAAGCAAGGTTCAGATCTAAAATCACTTCTCATGATGGTTATAGAGGACTTTAAGAAGGACATAAACAACTCCTTTAAAGAAATATAGAAGAACACAGGTAAATAAATAGGTAGAAGCTCTTAAAGAAGAAACACAAAAATCCCGTAAAGAACTACAGGAAAACACAAACAGGTGAAGGAAATGAACAAAACCATCCAGGATCTAGAAATGGAACTAGAAACAATAAAGAAATCACAGAGAGACAACCCTGGAGTTAGAAAACATAGGAAAGAGATCAGAAGTCATTGACACAAGCATCACCAACAGAACACAAGAGATAGAAGAGAGACTCTCAGGGGCAGAAGATACCTAGAAAACATTGACACAATAGTCAAAGAAAATGCAAAAACCAAAAAGCTCCTTACCCAAAACATCTAGGAAATCCAAGATACAATGAGAAGTACAAACTTAAGGATAATAGGTATAGAAGAGAGGGAAGATTCCCAAATTAAAGGACCAGTAAATATCTTCAGCAAAATTATTGAAGAAAACTTCTCTAACCTAAAGAAAGTGATGCCCATGAACATACAAGAAGCCTACTGAACTCCAAATAGACTGGACCAGAAAAGAAATTCCTTCTGTCACCTAATAATCAAAATACCTAATGCACTAAACAAAGAAAGAATTTTAAAAACAGTAAAGAAAAAAGGTCAAGTAACATATAAAGGCAAGCCTATCAGAATTACACCAAACTTCTCACCAGAGACTATGAAAGCTAGCAGATCCTGGGCAGATGCCGTACAGACCCCAAGAGAACACAAATGCCAGCCCAGGCTATCATACCCAGCAAAATTCTCAATTACTGTAGATGAAGAAGCCAAGATATTTCATAACAAAACCAAATTTACACAATATCTTTCCAAATCCAGCCCTACAAGGGATAATATATGGAAAACACCAACATAAAGAGCAAAGCTACATCCTAGAAGAAGCAAGAAAGTAATCTTTCAACAAACCTAATTCCACTCCTAACAACAAAATTAACAGGAAGTAACAATCACTTTTCCTTAATATTTCTTAACATCAATGGACTCGATTCCCCCAAAAAGACGTAGACTAACAGACTATATATGTAAACATGACCCAGCATTTTGCTGCATATAGGAAATGCACCTTAGTGACAAAGGCAGACACTACCTCAAAGTAAAAGATTGGAAAATAGTTTTCCAAGCAAATGGTCTCAAGAAACAAGCTGGAGTAGCCATTCTAATATTGAATAAAATCAACTATCAACTCTCAACCAAAAGTTATCCAAAAAAAAAAAAAAAAAATTAAGGAAGGACACTTCATACTGGTTGAAGAAAAAAATCTACCAAGATGAACTCTCAATTCTGAACTGAAATTTATGCTCCAAATGCATAGACACCCACATTCATAAAAGAAACTTTACTAAAGCTTAAAGCACACATCACACCCCACACAATAATAGTGGGAGACTTCAGCACCCCACTCCCAACAATGGACAGTTCATGGAAACAGAAACTAAACAGAGACACAGTGAAACTAACAGAAGTTATGAACCAAATGGATCTAACAGATATTTATAGAACATTTCATCCTAAAGCAAAAGAATATACCTTCTTCTCAGCACCTCACAGTACCTTCTCCAAAATTGACCATATAATTGGTCACAAAACAGGCCTCAACAGATACAAGAAGATAGAAATAATCCCATGTACCCTATCAGATTACCATAGACTAAGGCTGGTCTTAAATACCAACAAAAACAATGGAATGCACATATACACATGGAAGCTGAACAATGCTATATTCAATGATAACTTGGTCAAGGAAGAAATAAAGAAAGAAATTAAAGGCTTTTTAGAGTTTAATGAAAATGAAGACACATTGAAACCTTATGGGTCACAATGAAAGCAGTGGTAGGAGGAAAACTCATAGCTCTAAGTACCTCCAAAAAGAAACTGAAGAGAGCATACACTAGCAGCTTGACAGCACACCTGAAAGCTCTAGAACAAAAAGAAGCAAATTCACCCAAGAGGAGTAGACAGCAGGAAAGAATCAAACTCAGGGCTGAAATCAATCAAATAGAAACAAAAAGGACTATACAAAGAATCAACAAAACTGGGAGCTGGTTCTTTGAGAAAATCAACAAGATAGATAAACTCTTAGCCAGACTAACCAGAGGGCACAGAGACAATATCCAAATTAATAAAATCAGAAATGAAAAGGGAGGCATAACATTTAAGTATATCTTAAAATAACTTTTCTGTTTGTTGAATATCAACAGTTGAAAATATTATGATCATGTTCTACAAACATCATGGAAATTTAATTGATAATTTTTCTCACTGTGCTTGAAATTAGCATTTTCTTAATGTTTAGCTTCATAGAGTTTTTGTTATTTTTAAATTTTTAAAATATACTTACTGATAAAATAATTTCTCTCCTAGAAACACTGATAATCTTCTTTAAGTAAACTGATTGTTAAGACAATATGCACAGATATATAATGTGTTTTAAATACTCTCCTACTATATTCCTCAATGATTCGTTTCTAATATTTTATGCTCTTTTACTATGCTTAACTCCAAAAGAATATTTTGTATTTTTTGAAACAATTTAGTATCCAACATTAAATACAGGATCCTCAATTATGGATAGTATCGAATATTCATTAATGATATTTTTAGGGTAGGAGAGGATATGAATATAAAAATTGAAAAAAATTTTTATGCATTATTTGATTCTCAAAATACCCAATATTGTTAATGTTTGATGTATAAAATGCATTTAAATAATAAAAATTTAAGAAAAAAGAAAATACACACACACACACAAATCCAGGATGGCAGGAACTCTGCTGTTAAGTCTTTCTTAGAAATGACCATATGAACAAGACTCGAAGAATGGTAATTTCACTAGATATGCTAATGTAGAAGGGGGAAATTGAATGGGCTTCCCACCTGCAGCCAAGGAACTACAGGCAACTAATGACTACTAAGAGAGGAATAATCAGCCTCTCTCAGGGATGAGAATACCTACATCAATATAAGAGAGATTGTAGGAGCCCCAGAACCAAGACACAGACTGCAAGGTAGCCAATAAGTTGGTTATCCAATACAAAGTGGTCAGCCCTAAAATGATATATGAGTAAACAACAGAAGGCACTCCGCAGGTAATATTTATACATTTGTGCATACACACATCACACATGTACAAACACACGTAACAACAGTTATCAAAGAAAACAGAGACAGTTATTCTGAGAAGGTTGTGGGAAAAGCTGGAGGAAGAAGATCTGGGGAGGGATAGAGGGATAAAGGGAATGTGTTTGGTGATGTAATTCCATTTTAATTAAAAACGTATAAAAATTAAAAAAGAGGCTACCTTGCGGTATCTGTCTTGGTTCTCAGGCTCTTACAATCTCTCTTATACTAATGTTCCTTGAGCCTTAAGGGTAGGGCTGTGTTGCAAATAAATTTAATTGGGGGCAGGCATCCTACAGTTAGCTGATCTCTGCATTTTGACTAGCCGCTTTCTATAATGATCTCCATCTACTGCAAAGTCCAGTTAGATAACTGTTAGTTATCACCAGGCTATAAGGGCCACTACTGTACCTTCCAGAATACCTTGCCATCTTGGTCATTGCTGTGGGTCACTGATGTTACAACTGGACAGGATGGTGGATTGCTTTTCTCCCCTGGGAGCTTGCATGGCTCTTTCTGGAACCAAGAGCCAACAGTCTTCAGCAAGGAGGCTTCCAGTTCAGATCTAGACAGACACTTCCAAATCTTGTATCTGAAGTGTGTGGTGCCGTCAGCCATAAGGCCTTACCTTCTTTTCTGGAAGGTACCATACGCAACAGTGACAACAATAGCAACAGCAATAGTGTTTATTGTTTTAGTAGTCTCTTGGACTTACTAGTTCAACAATTCAAAAGGTTTCCCATGGGGTTCCTGTTAGATATGGTTTTTTTGGGCAGGGTGTATATTGTCACCCCAACTAACACAATTTTTGTTAAACTTTTCCTGTAATAATATATACAAATACAAGTTTATGTGTAGTGTGTGTTATTTTAAATAGCCATAAATGAATTTCCCCATGTCTTTCCTTAACATTCTTAGTGTTATTTACCCCTTTCTGGTCCTTTTCCCCTCTGTGGCCCTCCCTCCCCAGGGAAGTCTCCCCAAATTGTTTTTTTTTTCCAATTCTTCCTTCATAGCAACTGTGTCCTACAGTTTCCCCCTCTCTAGTGAAGCCACAGCAGCATGGCATGGACCCCTTTCACTTTCCTGATACCTACAGTTTATATTCTGCAGGTTATATACACTTATCTGAAGGCTTGGGCTTTGCATATGTTAATGGGAGAAAACGTCTCTAGAATTAAACATGCTAATGTCTGTGAACAGCTCCAAGCCCACAATTACGTAAGTCCTTTAAGAAAGGTGATTGTGGGCCAACACAATATTTTGCAGAAAAAAAAAAGTGTTATTCCTGTTCTCTCTTAAAAAACCACTAGTGATCTGGTTTGTAAGCTAGCATATGAACTAATAGGTTTCACTGCAGTATTTCACACATAATTTGTTTAGGTTGGTCCCTTCCTCATTCTCCTCTCCCTTCTGCCCTTTCACCCCAAAGTAATCTCCTTTGACCTTCCATGTCACATGGCTTCTGTTACCCTTTTATCCACTTCCTAAAATTATTTTCCTCTCTCTGTGGTCTACTTCCTATTTACATGACACTTAACCACACCCACACGTACACTAAATTAAAAGCTAGGATCCACATGTGTAAGGGAACATGTGGCATTCATCTTTCTGAGTCTATTTTTTTTCCACTCAATATATTCTGCATATCCATTCACCTTCCCGAAGATCTCATTTTTACTCACAGCTGAATAAGATTCATTCTGTATATGTACCATGTTTTCATTACCTATCCATCTGTTGATGGACGTCTAGGTTAATTTTATTTTACTTTTGCTCCTGTAAAAAGCACAGTAATAAATATGGATGTGCAAGTACCTCTTCGGTAAGAGTAGTAGGGCTGGGTCACACAGTAGTTCTATTTTTGTGGTTTTGAGAAACTTCCTTCCACGATGGTTTCCATAGAGCCTATAGCTGCGTACACCCACTCTAGCATTGAGTAAATGTTGCTCTTTTCTTTACACCATGGCCAGCTGTTGCTAACTGGGTGAGACAGAATCTCAAATTATTCTTTTAAAATAAGAAGATTTACTTACTTTTATGTCTGAATGCTCTGTCTGCATGCACTCCTGCACGCCAGAAGAGAGCATCTGATCCCATAGATGGTTGTGAGCCACCATTTGTTTGCTGGGAATTGAACTCAGGACCTCTGGAAGAGCAGCCAGTGTCCTTAACCATGGAGCCATCTCTCCAACCCCCTCAAATCATTCTTAATTTGCATTTCTCTACAGTTTAAAGATGTTTAACGTGTTTAAATATTTATTGCTCGTATTTTTCCCTCTCTTAAGACTTTTTTTTTCATTTATTGATGTGATGTTTTAGGTGTTCTGATATGTATAACTTTGCAGTAATTTATATTCTATATATTAACTTCTCGTTTCAAGTTCAGCTTGCAAAGGTATTTCTCCCATTCTGTAGGCTGTCTTTTTCACTTGACTGATAATTCCTTTGGTGTGCTGAAGTCTTTATATTTTGTGTACTCCTATTTCTCAGTTCTTAGGGTTAGCAAGTTTGCCTTTTGAGCCTTTATTCTGGCAGATAGCAGGAGCTAAGTCCTAGGTTAAGATCTCCCCTCTTTTTTTTTCTACAGGGTTCACCTTGTGCCAAGGCACTGGAATAGAATGGGCCTCTGACCTGGGATCTGCTTGCTTCTCCATTTCTACCTTTTCCCAGTTGCAGCTGAAACATCCTACTGTGAGTCAGGAAGAGAGGCTAGGAGGAAAAGCAGCAAAGGTGGAAGGAGCTGTCCTCCATGGCTGCTCACAGATTGCCTGGCCCCCAGCTGGTCCCTCCCACCAGTTCTACAACTCACTGTGTGTAGTCAACTAGGGTGTGAGATGAGTTGTGGTAAGGAATGAGGACCCAGGAGGCAATGCGAACAGAAATGAGGGGAGAAGAAAGGAGTAAGGGAAGGAAAGCCCTTTCTAACTAGTAGAAAGGGTAGGCAAGCACGAGCTGTTAGCCATGGCTAGGCTAGCAGGCATGCTTGCTACTTGCTCCTAGTTAGGGATGCCCTGGCTTTCAATAGAATCCCTCCTTTTACTATATATTTCATTGTATATACTCTGTCAATATTTTGAATACTTAAAATATGCTCTATAATATATTCTCTTATATACATAAATATATAATGTATAATTTATATTTTGAGCCCTCCTGTATGACAATCACGTATGACTTTATTTCATTTTCTGTCAATCATTTATCCATTTCACGCATAAAAGAACAGTTAAAAATCAAAATGCAAGTTGGGCATGGTAGGGCATGCCTTTAATTCCGGTACTTGGGAAGAGGAGGCAGGTGGATCTCTGTGAATTCGAGGCCAGCCTAGTCTATGTAGTGAGTTCCAGGATAGCCAAGGCCACAGAGTGAGACCTTAAAACAAAACAAAACACATAAAAAAACCCACAAAAAACCAAAAACCAAAACAAACGAAAACCAACTAACCCCCCCCCCCCCAAAAAAAAAAACCCAAAGTCCATCTCTACAAACAAAACAAAACAAAAAAAAAAATCAAAGGCAAATCATATGTTTTGGCATATACCAATGATGTTACCACAACATGTACCTTGGGAGAATATAGGCAAATGTTTTCTTTGGCCCAAGTCTGCCTAAACAACCGTGCGTGCTTTGAATTCTTCTGGAAGAAACGTCTGCTGCCCGTTCTATCCCTTCCTTGGAGAAAGCTGCAGGCAGCCCGGCCAGTTCTCCTTAGGGTGGTCATCACCACAGCCTGCTTCCTATATGGCACATGTCGCCATTTATTTCCGAAGCGGCTGTTTGTGCTGTTATTTTTCTTTCCATCTGATTCACTCTGAGTCATAGGGAGATGTTCTCATTGTGACAGGGTGCACGGCAGAGATGGCTGACTCGCTTGTTCCACACCATTAAATTCTTGCTTGTGTCTTTCAGTCAGAAATGGTTTGGCAAGTCACAGAGCAGGAAAAAAAGGGGGCATGATGTTTCTGCCTGGGCAGATTCAAGCTAGGAGGAAAAGAATTAATAAAAAAAATTCTGTTTTGTTTTCACAGGAAAAAAATTGGCGAATATGCTTGATAAGCGGCTAAATCTCTCTGTGTGTCGTGGTTCTCCAGCAACCAAGGGGCAGTTCAAAAATGGCGTTGTCTCCTGATGATTTCATTAGCGAATGCTGCGTTCCCAGGCAATCAGTGAGGGTTGGTGGGAATCACCGTAGTGGCAAAAAAAGCATCACCAGACTTCACATATTCTTTGTTATCATCCCGCACCCGAGTCCATTAGCTTATAATTCCCCGGGGCGAGGAACTGAAGGCTGTTATCCTGCTCAAAAGGGAAGGAGGTGATTTTTCAGGATGCAGGGGGTTACTGTTCATTAAGAGGTCGCTGATGCTGAGCATAGCTTGAAAAACTTAATTTGGACAAAAGTGGTCCTGTCCTCAATGAGAATTGCTGCCAAGTAGCTAGGACAAGGACAGTCTGCCCCCAAGAGTATTAAAATCCAGAACAAGGCAGAAATCGGTAGATTTTTCTCATCTCTCTCAAACCCAAGTGTGGTGCATTTAGAACACGAAGACAATGGATTGTAACCTCCCATTTTGACATCTCTTTTGCCTTCCAACATTGACATTCAGTTGCTCTGCTGTAGTTGTAATAATTCCAGTCACAAGGGACACGGATTGTGACATCAGTAAGATGGTAGAGAAATGCACTTTGTCCCATTAGTGGACAACAATGGGAATTCAATGTGCTAGTGATTTAGAATGCATTCTCTGTGTGTTTATATATGTGCTTTGTATTCAGAAATGTACACACAAAAAATACCCAGATACATTATTTATCTATTTATTTACTTATTTACTTATTTTATTGGATATTTTCTTTATTTACATTTCAAATGTTATCCCCTTTCC
>JADRCC010574199.1:0-10685 GCA_019843855.1 Hylomyscus alleni | reverse complement strand
AAAAAAAAAGGAAGCATTCAGGGAAATCAAGGGCCACAGAGAGGGGTGCTACATGTTTAATGGAAATTTCCAGTTTCGTGTGCATGTGTTCTTTTAGATCTGACTACAGAATGGTTACCTTATTCTTTGACACAGCAAAGTGTTGTAATCTCATGGGTGGGCACTTTGTTTGTGTAATTAAACCATCTAGTAGATCAAAGATGAGACAAAGCTTGTGCCCTGGCATGCCTGGGGTCATATGAGCTGTGGTGCATCCCCATTGTCGGATATAGGGGTGTATAGGGTGGTAGTGGACCCTGGTGTCCCTGGGTGGGGCCATAGAACCTTTGCCTTCTCCTCAGTCCCAAGTTTCAGCTATGAACAATCGGGTATCCTCTGACGATCCTGCAGTTTCTCTGCAAATCCTCATAGAGAGTGTAATCATGGATGCATATTTGGCCACCCCTAGCTTTTCTAGATTGCAGTATTACCTGCTTCTCAGAGGTGACTCTAGAAGTTGACTCTATCCAAAGCAGAGGAAGGCTTGACCCAACAGTTTCCTCCCAAGAACGAAGGCACAAATATAAGACTTGTAGCTGATTCTCCAGGCTGGACCACTTCAGAAGGATAATGTGTTGGTGTGTGCCATGTGCTGCATGTTAAGTATTTCAAAACCCGGACACATTTGTCTACAGGGCTCCTGCTTGAGACCCTTCCTGCAAATCTGTGTGGTCTTGGGCTGTGCTCTCAATTTTTGCTATTGGGGAGTGTGTTCCAGGTAGGTGATGATTTTCCTTAATAACGTTCCTGCCACTCATTTGTGACTGAAATGAGTGCTCTGTGTGACAGATTCCCCGAGTCTAATTAGGAGGAAGAAAAATCAGGAAGTAAGCATTTTCCAAGCTGGTGTCTTTGAAACGAGAAATTAAAAGCCATGCAAAAGCCCGCCACATCTCTTCCTGACATGTACTCTGAGATGAGGACAGGCATCAATGTCTGCACTCTGGATTTTGGGGGAGTTTTGTCCTGCGCTGTGCTGGGCACCTGGCTCCATCCCACCGCGTCCTGTCCCATGCAGCTTCCCAGGAGGGGCTCACAGGTGTGATTCTCTGCAGGCCCAAGTAGAGCATGAATTTCTCTTTAACATTAGCAGCCCCAAAGCCAGAGGCATCTGAGGTTTTTGTTTTTTCTCCTGGGTTTTGGGGACTTTGGATGAACTTTGGCACCATGTTCATGCAGACTGCATCTGTGACCTGCAGCAAGTCCCTGACTGAAATCAGTTTGCTTGTTGGCTCGGCCCACCTGTCCAGTCTCATCTCTTCTCCAGGACATCACATGTCTCTGTCATCAGACCGTTCTGTCTAGCGTCCTTATCACAATCATACGTGTGGAGCCTCTCGGCTGTGCTGCCCTTCTCTGTGTCCTGCCTGGCATGCCAGCTCCAGACCCCAATTTCATGCCCAGTCAGTTATGTGTTTCTCTCCTAGCAGCACGCTGCCCTGCAGGCAGCTCATTTCTGTGCCTATAGCAACTCCAGTTCTAAGGCAGCAGAGTAGCTGGGTCTAGACTGAGTCACCCAAAAGCAAAGGTTGTGCTGTAGAGGAAGGGGGCCTGGAAAGGAAACGGGGGCAAGAGGCTTTGTAAGCACCTGAAAACAGCCAAGCAGCCAGGCCTTAAAGAGACAGAACCTCAGAGGAGCGACACAAGTTGTCTAATGTTTTCCTTGCTCAGTGCTGACTCCTAAGCTTCATGCCCTCTGGGAAGAAGGATTGAAGGAAGACACCAAACCATGAACCATGCTGAGAGGCGGGGATGGCACTGAGTGGAGTGGTAACTAATGCTTGTTTGATGAGTAGATGAGCAAATGGACAGGCAGAAAAACAGGTGCTCAGATGGATGGTTAAACATGGTTGGATAAATGGATAGATCAATGGATGGATACATGGGTGGATGGGTAGATGGATGGATGGATGGATGGATGGACGGACGGACGGACGGACGGACGGACGGACGGACGGACAGTGGGTGGATGTTTAAACAAATGGTTACAGATGGATGATCAATCAGTGGATGGATGTGGAGACCAATGAGTAGGTGGTGCCTGCTTACACGATGGATGGAGGAACAGAGGAATCCTGAGATATATGTATAGATGGATAAATGAATGGCTATACAAACGGTGGGTGGGTAGTTGTGTGGACAAACAGATGGGTAGAATTTTCAAAAGGTCATGTTTCGATAGTGTCTTCTGAGCCTGTCTGAATCAGAGAGGTAAGAGGATCCTTGAGAAAAGCCTAGAAGCTCAGACTTCCTGAACACTACATGGCCTGGAGTCATGCTGTTCACCTGAGAGGGCTTGGAAGCAGACCCTGAACATAGACAGTGGGTTAACAAAATTAAGACCTCGACTCTCTAGGGCTCCCAGGAAGGAATGCCCACTGCTTGTCTGCAGGCTGCGCCAAGGTGCAGGAGCTTGTGGCTCTGCCTTGCCCTTGATTGGTCTCTGCCATCACTTTCCCTAAACCCTCTGCTAATTGCATTAAGCACTGATAAGTAGAGAGTGATTTCTGGGGCACATCTTAAAGCTCTGCCGCCTGGGGTGTGCCTGCAGGGCCAGGGGCTTGACTTGGCTCTTCACAGCCCACCTCATACCTGAGTCCCCAGCTTTGAAGCTGCTTAGCTGCCTGGCGGATCTCTGCCTCAGGCCATTTATAGAGCCGGGGCCTGTGAAGCTAAAACAGTTTGATGTGTAATTGCAGGAGGAAATGGGGAGCCCGCTGAGCATGGCAGGATGGAGTGGCTTCTCACCATCCTGTGCTGCAGTCGCCAGCAGATGCGCAGGGTAGGCAGAACAGTGACATTTTTCATGTTCTGAATCAACACTGCAATGGTGCGATTAGAGGGAGGCCGGCAACAACCCGAGCCTCACCAGACACAGATCCGCCCTTGGCCCTGCCTCCCGCCTTATCACACCCACTGTCTCCTGTGATATGCAAAGTAGCTGCTCCTTCCCTCGCATTACCTAAGAAATTGAATTTTATTTGGTGGTCTACCTAGAACTCATAGTGCTCCTCCCACATGCTCCTCAGCTCTCATCTCACTAAAAGTGAGCTCTTTACTTCCCACTGGCTAAGATACAGAAGGAAGCTGGGCTTCTGCGTGCCAGCAAACCCCATGCCTCAGGCAGCCCCGCCAGTCCCCATGAGCCACTATCCTGCCGCCTCTGCCCCTCTGTGGCAAGGGTCTCCTGCCCTCCTTCCCCAAGGGACAAGTACTACTCTCAGCCCTACCAGGGATGTAGCTGGGGCTGTCTCCAACCTGGCTGGCTGTTGTAGGTGGACTTCCTGCTTCTAATCAACAATAGACAGAGTATGTAGAAAAGGTTGCTTCCTGTTACTATGATAAAATACACTTATGACCAAGACACCGTATAGAAAAAAAAAAAAAAAAAGAGTTTTCATTTAGCTTAAGGTTCCAGGGGGTTGAAGTCCGTAATGCCAAGGAGGCTTGGCAGCCAGAGCAGGAAGCGGAAAGCTCACACACACACTTTTACTGCAAGCACAAAGGAGAAGGAGAGCAAACTGGAAATAGGCTGAGGCCTTAAACTCAAAGCCCACGCCCAGTGACACACTTCCTCTTAAACTCCTCCAAACAATGCCTTAGTGAAGGTTCTGCTGCTGTAAAGAGATAACATAAGCCAGGCAACTCTTATAAAAGAAAGCATTTAGTAAGCAGGGCTGCCTTACATTTCAGAGGTTGAGCCCATTACCGTGGCAAGGGACATGACCGCACACAGGCAGACAGGTTGCTGGCAGTGTAGCTCAGAGTTCTACATCTGGATCCTACAGCAGGAAGAGAGAGCCACAGAGCCTGTCTTGGTCTTTTAAAACCTTAAAGCCCACCCGCAGTGACACACTTTCTCCAAGAAGACCACACTTCCTAATCCTTTCAAATAACTCCATCCCCCAAGCATTCAAATCTATGAAGCCATGGGGGCCATTCTTATTCAGACTATAGAAACCCAAAAACAGACGGACCATGACAGAGAGACTAGATGACAGATTAAATGATTGATTGATTGATACATAAGTAGATGGATAGATGATAGGTAGATAATAGATAAATGATAGATAGATAGATAGATAGATAGATAGATAGATAGATAGATAGATAGATAGATGGATGGATGGATGGATGGATGGATGGATGGATGGATGGATAGATGGATGGATAGATGGATAGATAGATAGATGATAGATACATAGGTAGATAGATACATAGTGTAGATTTGATGATAGGTAAATGATAGATGATTAACAGATTAGACTATAGATACCTTTATGACAAGTAGATACGTAGATGATGGATACTTAGTGAGGAGAGTGGGAGGATGCATGCACTCGCTTATTTTCTTAGGGTTATGTATTAAAGAGTGGAAATCCTAACTTAGATGGAATCCATACCCAGTTTTGTTTTGTTTTGTTTTGTTTCCTGTGGTCCATGCTTTTTGTACTCTGATTGGGGACTCTGCTTCACTCCGGGGTCAAGGCCTGTTTCCCATCCCATGTATCACTCTCTCTAGATGTGCATTCAGACCTAGGGCTTGTGATTTTCCTCGTGCATAGAGTGAATTAAGGACCAGTTGCCCTTTCAGACTTGTTAAACCCTGATCAGCCTACCGTGTGTAGCTGCCCTCTGTTCCCTCCATTCCACGCACTGACTGGGTGCCTTCTTCCTGCACACTCCTCCTGTCTGTATTTCTGCCCTCCCACCCCCAACCCACACCTCAGGGAGGTTTGAGACAAACTAGTGCTCACCGGCTGCTACTTTTCAAAATCACGTTGGCTCTTCTAGGCCGTCTACGTTTCTGTACACATTTCAGAATCCTCTTGTCGGTTTTGGAAAATAAAACCTGCTGGAATTTTGATTGCGAATGTCAAGATCTCTCTTGAAAAATCACTTCAGCTCACAGTAAAGTGCAACGTGCTACAGTCTGGGTGTTAAGCCCTTTGTGCGGACAGGATACCATGCACAAGGAAGAGGGAGACTGGGTGCAGGGGAGAAAAGGAAGACAAGGTGCCCAAGAGCCTGTGGTACTAAAGAGCGCCCCAGGGACTCCCTCTGCAGGTGTCCATTCTAATTAATACTTGGTCTATGACCCTTATATATGTGAAAGAGCCTGTTTATAGGAGGGGTTAAGCCAAGTATGGTTCCCCAGTGGGTGAGCTGGAGAGCCTCACAGAGCCTGGCTTGCATAGCCATACTCCTGCCTGTCTAAGCTACTTTTCTTATAGAAGTTCTCATATTCCTTCCCCACCACTGTAGTGACATGTAGCATTCAGCAGAAGACTGGTCTACCTTCTAACAATGAGTATTTACATTGCATGATGTTGTGGTCTAAAATGACGCCAGGCTGCCAGACTTGTTAGTCTGAACTGCTGACTTAACAGAACCCAGATTCACCTGGGAAGAGAATCTGGAAAGAGTTCTCTAAATCGAGTTGGCCTGTGGGCATGTCTGTGGGGTGGTTGTCTTGTTAGTTAATTGATGTAGGAAGGCCTAGCCCACTGTTGGCAGCACCATTTCCTAGGCTGCGGATCTTGAATAGTGTAAGAGGGAAGAAAACTAGCAGCCCCCCTGAGTACATTCATATCTCTCTGTTCTTTCTTTACTGGGGATGTGATGTGACCAGCTGTGTGAGTTTCTGCCTTGTGACTTCCTTCAGTGATGGCATCAACAAACAGTGTTAGGCTGAATAAACCCTTTCTCCCCTAAGTTGCTTTCTGTCCAGTATTTTTATCACAGCCTCAGAAATGGAACTAGAACAGCCACCACCCTAGCCACCCTGATACACATGTGACCCACAGGCCACAGGCTGAACACACCTTCTAGAACAAATGGTCTCCAGGGATTCTGCCCAGTGACTGATGCTGGTATCCATGGTTACTTCACCTCCCCAGTGTCAAAGATCCCACCAGGAGGTATTGCCTAGAATTAACTCACCTGGGAGCTTCATCTTGGATGGTGGCCCAGGTCAGGGCTGGCCTGCCTCTCATACCTGCTTAGTTTTGCTGAATGAGCCTCATTAGATTTTGCATGATCTAATTTAGCCAGGCTCTATGAAGACATTGTACAAGCCAGTCCCCTCTCTGTGCTATTTGAGAGAATAATACATCCATAGGAGAATTCATTTGCAACTCTAAGCCCCCAGTTAAAGATACCTCCAGGGACCAACGTGGGTAATTTGTAGAACATTCCGATCCATTTATGAGATAGATTGCAGCTTGCAGTGTGTGGTGAGGCCCTGATCTGACTGCTTCAGAGAAGGCATCCGTGTAACCCAGCTCTCCTCTGGGAAGGGGCGGAGGCGGCAGGGAGCTCTAAGCAGCAAAAGCTACACTGCAAATTGCTTTCATGGCTCGGGTCCTGGGAGCAGGTACCTGCCTTGCGTTCATCTAAGCACATTAGCGAACTTCATAAAGCCTTAAGTGGCACAAAGGATACTTCATTTCCAGCCCCAGCTCCACCTCCCCTGTCACATATGGGCTCTCTCCTGAGTGTGATAGCAGGTTGGGCCAAGCTGCAGCCAGTGAGTCCTGGCCAGCAACTTGGGAAATTTAAGGGCTTTCTCATCGGTCTACCTCCCCAACTGTTGTCTCCCCCCCCCCCCCCCCCCCCCCCCCCCCCCCCCCCGCCGCCCCTCTCAGTGGTCACCCTGTGTGTTTGTTTATAACTTGGGCTCCACAATGATGTGTGACAGATTAAGCCACTAGTCTTTCACTTCTTCCTCAGCACACAGACACTGCCACCCCTCACACTGTGCCCTGCACTTAGGTCAGGCGGTGGGGAAAAATGGGGTTTTCTTTCTGAGGCCACAGAGCTGGGAATCAGTGACCGAGTTCTCTGGTAAACTGTGACCCACCAGGCACAGATGGTCTCTGCAGACAGCGAGCGATTCACATCATCATGTTCACTGTACAGAACACTGGGGCTCTCCAGAGCAGCAGCATAGGTGACTCTAGAGAAGTCTCCAGAAGGCAGGAGAGGGAGCTTTGGACCTGCTGGGGATGCAGGGCGGGTACAACCCAGAGACTCCCACTCAGGGCTGTAGATCACTGGCCCCAGTAGGTGCACCTTGGCTCCAGGGTGCTGACCAGCAAGTTGCACAGAAGGTTGAGGGCATTTTAGACAGAAAAGTAGAGACCCAGAGTGAGCAGAGCAGGATCCACCCCCTCTCAACCTGCCCCTCACCCTGTCACGGTCAGCTCCATAGCAATCTCCTGTAACACAGGTGGCTGTTTTGTTTTTTGTTTTGTTTTGGTTTGGTTTTGCCCTGCAGGAATGGTTGGCAAACCTTCCTTCAGCGTAAATTTGACCTTCCTGGAGAGCCTCTACCCAGGATGGGTTCTCAGCTCTCAGAAGCCCGTTCGTTCTCCAGGAAGCTACCATAGGGTCTAATCCTCAGGACATGTCCACAGGTGTCATGAACAAGCTTTTGAGAAAGCTAGCTGCCCTGGTGGTGTGAGCTGTGTATCTGTTGTCTCAGTGCTGGCTCACCTCTGAATCTCTGGGGTCTTTCTAGCTGGACATGCTGTGGATACAGCTCTACCTTCCTCTGTGTTCCCCACTCTTAACCCAGCTCACCCATCTTGGTGCCTCCACGGGGCTTAGCAGGTGCTGTTCCTTCTGCCTGAGGGCCCTTCCAGGCCTAGTCAAACCTGTCTATCCTTCCTATCTCAGCTCCTGTGTCAGCCTGGAGATCACTTTCCATGTCAGCTGTGGCCTCCTTCCCGCTCTCTCCAGCCCCTGACACTCTACAGGGAAGTGACCAAGGCCTCCCTCACTTCTGAAGAGCAGGCTGCAAACCCTGGCGTTCCCATAACCCTCCTGGGATGGTTATTTCCTAGAACCTGTATGAGAACTCAGGACTAGCTAGACTCACTGTTTCAATCACAGGTGTACGTAGGGTTAGGTTTACACAGTAGGGCGGTGGCTGTACTTCCCTCTTTGTTTGCCAGGGGGCTCCACTGGACCTTGGTCTTCAGAGTTCCCAGATTGGTTAGCTTTCCTGACTGGGTGGACCTGAATCTCAGCCTTGGGAACCAGGCTGGCACAGGGTCCAGCTGCCAGCCTGGGGTTAGTCTTCCTGTGCCCAACCCCCATTCCAAAACCCATAGGGTCTAACTGTGAGTCACCTCATCAGCATAACAAAGACACTCCCACTTCTCAGGAAATCTCAAGTTTGAAGAGGCTCCTGCCAGGACCCAGGAACAGAGAGCAAATTCTTCAGGGCACAACAGGAGGGCTGTTTCCTTGCCTGCTTTGCCCTGTGGAGGACTCAGGAAGGCAGGATCCTGCCCCTCTTTGCCCCACTCCTGTGTGTGCTTGGCCTTTATACACACACATGTGTTCATGCACACACACGCTCACACACACATACGCACGCTCACACACACATACGCACGCTCACACACACACACAAATGCTTTATACATGTGCACATTCAACACAAGCACACCAGTCCAACATTCATAGACATTTGTGTGTTTACATGGATTAAAGTATAGCTACACATACTTTGCTTGCATGCAGTGCCTACTACATACATGTGTGGTCCTGTGCTCATATGCATTTGTGCTCCAACTTGTGTGCTCACATATTCCTGCTCATATGTGTGTGTTCCCCCTTGCTTGTCATAAACAATATTTAACATGAATGTATGCATCCACGCCCAGTGGTAGACACATGGAGCCTGTCACAGGGTAGTGTTCCCTAATTCCAGCATTCAAAGGAAGCAGCCAGTGGGCCAGCAGTAGACAGGTCACACTGCCAGCGAGCTTTATCTGCACTGTCTGTCCCAGGCAGCTCGCCAGCCCCTCCCCTTTTCACTTTTTTGTTTGTTTGATTTTTAGACAAGGGTCTTACCCTGCATCCCAAGCTGGCCTGAAACTTACTATGTAATCCAAGCATGTCTGTAATTTACAGCAATCCTCCTGCCTCCGCTTTTCACACATGCACCACCACACCCAGCCATTTCTTTCTCTCGGTTGCTTTTCCAGCAGGGAAATGGCTGTTCGGAATGCCAGGCCTAAGGAAGAAACCTGTCTATTTACCTTCGAGTACTTTTTTCCCTCCTTGGCATATGTTATTTTCCTCTGGCAAGATACCTGTTTTCTTTGGAACGGTACTCACAATGATAGCATTTAGTTACAGAAATAGCAGCTGTCCTCTTCTCCAATGACACAGCAAAAACCCGCTGTGGCTCGGGGAGCACCAGTGTCCCTCCCCTGGGCTCAGGGCATCCTCGTGCTGGGCACTGATTACTAAATAAGGTGTGTAGGCTCCAGTCATTCCACCCAATTGAGAGGGGCTCCAATCAGACCTGCAGCATCGGGGACCTTCCAAGAGGAGAGATGAGCCTTTTCAAACTGGCTTTTCGGCAGGAGCAGAAAATAGGGCCAGGCAGCTGGGCTTGGCTCTCCAGGTGAGGTTCCCAGCTTCTGCTGTGAAACTTAGTGAATGCCATTTAAAAGAGACTAAGTCTCCAGATGCCCCCTGACCCCCTGGTCCCCCTGCCCTCCCCACCGTGTGTCTCTTAGGGTCTGTGGCCTCCTCCTTGGATGACTGATGATCTCATACGCCATGTGGTTTCAAGGAGGCCATTTCCAGTTGGAACAGAAGCCAACTAATTGTTCCCCTGAAGGGCCTTACAGTCTACATAGGCCTGGGGGCCATACTTCATCAAACCACAATAGAGAGAGAGGTAAGACAGTGACCAGGCCAGGCACGACTTCAGGGCTGTGGCTCACCAAGCCTGAGCTCCGTCCTTCCATGATTCTGATCCAGGTGTCCCAAGTCAAGCAAGTCTCCCATATATTCCCCTGATGGATCAAAATATTCTACCTATGCCTTGGAATCAAGGCCAAGAACCCGGAAAAGACTCGCTGTTTTATTTATTTATTTTTTTAAAAATAAATACAGAACGCTTCATGAATGTGCGTGTCATCCTTGCTCGGGGGCCATGCTAATCTTTGTATCGTTCCAATTTTAATATATGTGCTGTCGAAGCGACTCACTGTTTTAAAAATAGCAATTACTACAGAGCTGGAGAGATGGTTCAGAGGTCCTGAGTTTAATTCCCAGCAACCACATGGTAGCTTACAACCATCTATAATGAGATCCAATGCCCTCTTCTGGTGTATCTGAAGACAGCTACAGTGTACTCATATACATTTTTTTAAAAAAAAGCAATGAAAATATCAATTACAGATGGTAAGACAGCTAGCTCAGTGTTAAGGTAAAGGCATCCCAGTCAAGCCTAAGGGCCTGAGTTCTATCCCTGGGACCCACGTGGTGGAAGGAGAGACTGATTCAGACAAGTTTATCCACATGCGTGCAAACACATACATACACACACACACACACACACACACACACACGCATACGCACACGCACACACACACACACGCACACACACATGCACACACTCCTGTGTGCGCACGCACATGCACACAGACAAGTAAAATAATATATAACAATTACAATATCATAAATATCAGTAAACGCACCAGGATAAAAACGGGGCTCCCCCAAAGAAATCCAAATTAGAAGCTGAAAAACGAAGCAGCGTGAAGTCTGGCAGCTCGCTTCTGAGCTTGCTTCTGAGGAAACCGGGAAGCCTTTCTGTGGAGTTTCGGCTTTGTGGC
>JADRCC010574197.1:0-11137 GCA_019843855.1 Hylomyscus alleni | reverse complement strand
CTGCTGCCCATCAGAGGCAGGGAACGAATGGCAGAGGTCTGGGCATTGCCTGGTGCATGAAGGGTCTCTGAAAAGCATAGACAGAGAAGTTCTCGGTCAATAATTCCACCAGAAGTTTCCAGCTGGTGCAATATCAAAATCAAATTGAGGCCATCTGGTTATATTCCTCCCAGAGGGAGAGCCAGGGGTGTCTCTTTTACTAGGACCAAGAGGGCTTTGTGAAGGTGCTCATGAAGCAAGGACAGGCGTTGGCGGGGGAGACCGAGCACACAGGGTCTTTTCAAGCCAAAGCAGGGCAGACCAGGCTCTTCTGGCACACATGATCGCTTTTGTCTTCCAGTTCAAATCCAAAGCACTTTAGCAGAGTGCATTTTGTCTTTATTATGCCTCGAGGGCCATTAGTTTCAACCAGTTAAGAGGACAACTTGGTCACCCAGTGTAAAGGCTTCCCGTAAGAGGCATTAATTTCCTCAGGCTGTCCTAGGAAAGGACCCCAAGCTGCAGGGCTTAGAGCAAGGGGAAATCTGTCTTTTCAGAAGTCTGGAGAGCAGAGATTTGGCCTTAAGGTACAGGCAGGGCTGTGCTCTCAGGAATGGCTTGAAGAAGAAGCCTTCCTTGCTTCTCTCTGTTCAGTTCTAGTGGAGAATCCCTGTTCTTGGTTCTCCATGGCTGGGGTAGATGCCTTATTCCAGTCTCTGCCAGTCTTTTTGTAACCTTCTCATCCCTGTGTCTCGTCCATCTCCCTTTTCAGATCTATGGAATTAAGGGTCCACCTTGCTATCAGTATGAGCCATTTTAATTAATTACATATGCAATGACCA
Organism: Hylomyscus alleni; assembly: GCA_019843855.1. Classification (NCBI taxonomy): domain Eukaryota; kingdom Metazoa; phylum Chordata; class Mammalia; order Rodentia; family Muridae; genus Hylomyscus; species Hylomyscus alleni. The sequence goes on along the minus strand of JADRCC010574197.1, from coordinate 10,316 downwards.
TAGTTCCAAAATAAGACTGCGTCTTCAGGTGTTGGGAGTTAGGACTGCAGCCTACCTTTTAGGGGGCAAAATGAGATCCATAGTAGTCGTTGCACCCCCAAACTTCAGGAAGGGACATTTTTCAAAAAATGCTGCCGATTCTCTGGTTAACTTTGTCCATGCTCTTTGTAAATTTTTTTTGTGGGAAGTAGGTGTTTAGCTAGACACAATAATGAGCCTCGTGGTATTCTCATATGTTTATGATGTATTTTTATTATATGCATCTTTTATTTCTCTGTTGTTTTCCTCTTGTTCTTACATGTTTTTATCTTATTTTCAAAGGCGTACTTTTATTTACATGTGTTGTGTATGTGTGTGTGTTTGTATGTGCACACGTGTGTGTGTGTGTGTGTGTGTGTGTGTGTGTGTGTGTATGTGCACGTGTGGGCACTCAAGACGGCATCAGATACTGGAGCTGAATTACAAGCAAGGATTTTCGAGCCACTGGGCATGTGTGCTGGGAACAAAATTCAGTTCTCTAGAAGTGGGGCAAGTGCTTTTGATGTCTGAGCCCTCCTGCTAGCCCTGTTTACTTACCTTTCATGACTGAGTGAGCCTCATTAGAGTTGGTTACGGGGTCCTCGGTAAGGAATTATTTACAAGAGCATGGTGTCCTTACCGGTGACCACACCACCAAAGGAAGGAAACGTCTCTCCCTTCTCCAGCAACTCTTAGCTGCCTACAGATCCTCAGGGAGTTGCTGGGCCTGTGAACTCCTGCCTTCCAGCTCTGATTACCTGCCTGTACATCCTAGAGGGAGGGTCACGGCAGGACATTGACAGGCTCAATCTTGTGCAGGTTTTATGTGGGTGATGTCAGTGGCTGTAGACTCAGCAGTGCGTTGGTGATGCCATGTTCTATAGCTGGCTGTCTACTTCACTCCATTCCGTCTCTCAGCTCTCATGTCCCTCCTGCCCCAGCTTCTGTAGTGCTCCTGAGCCTTGGAGAGGGTAATTCACTCATGGCTGGCCACTTGGCAGTTCCTGGTTCTCAGTATTGTGACTCATGATGAGTCTTTGCTGTTACTGCTGCCCACTGCAGAGAGGATCTTCTGAACAAAGCTGACAGTAGCACTGATCTGTGGGTATGAACCAAATCATTAGACAGCACTCTGACGGGCACAGCTTCTCCATTTAGCAAAACAGTTCCAGTAACTTCTCCACTTGGGCGGGTCTACGACCTCCCCAGCTGTGGGCTTTTGCACCAGTTTTTAGAGTCCCAGATGTGGATCTCCTCCTAGGGAGCAGGCCTCGGGACCAACCAGAGAGTAGCTGGATGTCTTCATTACTGACTTGCCACTATTACACCAGTTGGCCAAAGTTTTTGGGAACCTTTGACTTCCTGTAGTTTTCAGCAAAGTGAACTCAGAGGAATACTTCCTTTTTGTGTATTAAAAAAATCTGGTGAAATAGACATATCATAAAACCTACCACTTTAACAGTTTTTTAAATGTAAACTTGAGTGATAGCAAGTATGTTTGTAAGACTGTAAAACCGTCACCACTACCCTCTGGATATTACTTTGTATTTATCTGCACATGAATGACCAACATTTACAAGGAACAGACTGTAGGAAAGCAGTGGATGATGGGCACATGGTCCCCAGGAATGGTCAGGTGTTAAATAACTGGGTTGACTTGTATTGGTTGCAAAACTCAACTGCTGGCCACTACTCTGTTGCAGTTATAATTATTCCTTTCTTTCTTGCCTTCTTAGGTTCTACCTCAAGATGTTTAAGGATTATCCCAAATCTAGGAAAGCCCTTATTCCATTCATCTTTTAAAGAACCCCAATTTTAAGGAACAAAGCTTCTATGGAGAAACTGCCCAGCTGCTGAAACTATAAACTGTAAACTATAACTGACCTTTGTCTTGTTCATGTATATATATGGTGATGTATGTGTTAATCGGCCTCTTGTTATTCCAGTTGCTTGAGGCATGCAGAGTCATGCCTGCTCAGCCTGTGCTCCTGTCTGTCCAGAGAGTTCTAACCTAATTTCCTTTTGGAGCTTCACAGGGGCCATTTTATTCTCAGCTATCCCATCTAGAAGCTTCCCAGTTCTCTCTTTTTTTTCCAATGCATGATCTGAAGATGTGACTTTTTTCTTATTCTGTGTCACTTTTGGGAAGTTCTGCAGTCAAAACCCTTTGGATTGATAAAATGAAAAATGAAATTATAACATTTGGAAGAAAGTAGGCGGAACTGGAAATTATTATATTAAGCAACCTAACTCTAACTCAGAAAGACAAATACTGCATGATTTTTCATATGTAGGTTCTAGATTTTAATGTGCATGTATATATACATATATATATGTTCATATGTATGTGTTGAGGGTCATATAAGTCATTGATTTAGAAAGGAAATTATGAGAAGGGAAGAAGAGGTCTTCTGGGGAAGAAAAAAGAGGGAAATAAAATTGTGTGGCATGAAAGCAGAGGGAAGCTACTGCATGAGGAAGGGGAGCAGCAGGAGAAATGTAGGCAAGCTGGGGAGGAGGACTAGCAAAAATAGTATGCATGAAAATGCCATAATCAAACCAATTACTTTGTACGTTCGTTTTAAAAAAAAACCAAACATCCATCCATCCATCTGTCCATCCATCCAACTAATCAACCAACTAGTCAACCAACTAGTCCACCAACTAACCAACCAACTAATCAACCAACTAACCAACTAACCAACCAACTAACCAACCAGCCAACTAACCAACTAACCAACAAATCAATCAATCAACCAACTAATCAAACAGCCAACTAACCACTAAGCCAACCAACCAATCAACCAACTAACTAGCCAACCAACCAACCAACTAACCAACCAACCAACCAACTAACCAACCAACTAACCAACTAACTAACCAACTAACCAACCAACTAACCAACTAACTAACCAACCAACCAACTAATCAACCAACTAACCAACCAACTAACCAACTAACTAACCAACTAACCAACCAATAAGCCAACCAACCAACCAACCAACCGACCAGCCAAAAATGAATGTGTGGGCTGAGGGCAGTGCTTAGAGAAGTAATTAAGAGCATCCCTTTTGTATGCCCACGGAATGGCAAATATTTACATTTTTTTGTTTTTTGTTTTTAATTAGATATTGTCTTTATTTCATGTCATATGATTTCTCCTTTCCCAGTTTCCCCTAAAAAAACCCAAACAAACCAAAAAACAAGAACAAACCCCTGTTGCCTCCCCCCTCCCACTGCTTGCTACCCCACCCTCTCCCACTTATTGGTCCTGGCATTCCCCTACACTGGGGCACAGAACCTTCACAGGGCTAAAGGCCTCTCCTCCCATTGATGATCAACCCATTGAATTGAGTACAGGGTCCCCAATGAAGGAGTTAGAGAAAGGACCAAAGGAGCTGAAGGGTTTGCAGCCCCTTAGGACGAACAACAATATGAACTAACTAGTACCCTCAGAGCTCCCAGGGACTCAACCACCAACCAAGGAGTACACATGGTGGGACTGATTGCTCTGGCAGCATGTGTATAGTAGAGGATTGCAAAGTTGCTCGTCAAACATTTACATTTTTAAGTGCATTTAAGTGCCAGATACCCAGAGCGTGCCTACATGAAAGCCTCGTCCAGCTTCCTCTGCATGAGTTAATTAGGAAGATATAAAAAAGGAGGACTTTAATAATGGAATTCCCTTTTTGGACCCAAGTCCAGTGTACACCAGTCTGAGTCAGTCATCACTGGATATTCCAGGAGGTTTCACAATCAGAGCTGCCACAGCTTCATCCACAACGCTGATACGGGTTTTCTTGATTGTCAGGTTTTACTGAACAGAAAGAAAAAGATACAGCCATGAGTGGTTCCTGAGAGAATAAAGAATTGTGTGGCAACAGACAGTGTAAACTCCCATCAGGAGCACTTCTATGTTTGAGAAGTCCATGTGTAAGACAGCAGACTGTTCAAATTGAAGAGATGTTGGCGATGATGTGAAGGGTGTCAGAAGCTCTGAGCAAGTTTCTTCTGGAAATTCTTCCTTAGGATCCTTCAGACATATTTGAGAAGATGTGTCTCGGCGGTAGCTTGAACATAGCTCTCAGATCCCAATGGCAGATGCGAGATCTGGGCAGAAAGCCCCTAGCATTCAGTTCAGGCAGGGTTTCACACTTAGTTTTAGTTTATTTTATCTTGCATTTCAAGCTTCAAATTGTAAAATTTAGGAGGTTTCTACATAAACTGAAGCCCTGGTGTTCTTTTAAAATGGAGACTCCATCTTCATAACACTGAGTTCCTCATGTTGTCACTCCAAACCATAAAATTACTTTTGTTGTTACTTCATAATTGTAATTTTACTTCTATTATGAATCATAATGTAAATATCTGTGTTTTCCAATGGCTTAGGTAGCCCCTGGGAAAATGACAGATACTGTCATTTACTGTCATTCTACTGTTGACACCCAAATGACACCCATGCTTTTAAAAGTTGGACAGAAGAGACAGAAGATAGTGGGAGAGTGAATATGATCAAAGCACTATACCAAAATAATAAGATAAATAATAATATATGTCACTGGTTCTCCACCTTCCTAATGCTGTGTCTCTTTAATCTAGTTCCTCATGTTATGATGACTCCTCAAGCATGAAATTATTTTGTTGCTACTTCATAGCTGTAATTTTCCTACTGTTACAAATTGTAATGTAAATAACTGATAAGCAGGAAATATGATATCTGTCCACCAAAAGGGTCGAGAGCCACAGGCTGAGAACTGCTGACATATGCTGACCTTAGCATTCCGATCTTGGTTCCTGGGTGAGACTTAGGATTGGGAAGCACATGAGCATTGAAGTGTACAGCCTCTGGTGAAGGGATGGCTTTCCTAAAGAGGCTGAAATGTGGGTTCTGTAAGAGGGACCGAGCACTCGGAATCAGGACGGTTGAATGCCTGTCTCCTCAGCCCCAGGTGGGTGGGTTCAACACCATTTGGAAGCAAGCTTGAGAAACTGAGCTCCGGTTTTATCATTTGGTACAGAAACCAACTGTTAGCTAACACAGGGGTCATAAGAGATATGAAGTAGGATATGCAATGAAGATCCAGACTATAGTGTTACAAGCAAGTGTTCCTTCTTGTTCATCAAATGCTTGTCAAGTCATGACCACTTCCAACGTTTGAATAAAAAAAAAATGACCCAGATCTTCTGTGGTATTTACAATGTATCTACTGAGTGGTGTTTTTTTTTTTTTTTATCCCCCTTTCCTCCCTCCATCTTAGCTTCTGGTCTTGCTGTTTTCTTTCTTGTTATCTTTCTTCATTTTGTCAGTCTGAAATTAGGGGCCGTGAACAGGAAATAATGGATGACTGACAACCTCTAAATTACAGTTCAGAATCCCAGGAGGTATGAGGAAGGTGTGGGACGACACGCCAAGGCCACTGAATTGGGGCAGTGATTTCAGTGATACCTAGGAGGAAAAATACAGTGTCAAGAAGCCTTTACTAAAACAAATAACCGGGGCAAATCATCTTATAAAGAGAGAAGGTTTAATTTTGGCCCATAGTCCAGGAATGTTTGACCCAATTGCTTTGGATCTGTAGCAGGCAGCACATTGTAGTGGGAGCAAAGAGTGGAACATACATGTTTACCTCCTGGTCAAGAGAGAGAGGGATCAGGAAGGGAGGAGAGACAGCCAGAGGCACCTGAGTTCCACAGCCCTCTTTGAGGGCATGCCTCTCCTCCTCAGTGCCCCAAAGCCATCCCACTGGGCCCTACCCCATAACATCTCCCACCTCCCACTGCTTCCAAGCTGGGAACTAAACCTAAGGTGCAGGCCTTTGGGAAACTCTCAGGATGCAGACTAGGTAAGCTTTCACATGAGTGGTGAATTCTCCTGAAAGAAAAGATTTTTAGGGCTCTCTGTGACTGAAAACCACTTTCCTCATATCCTTTATTTTAGAGCTGGAGATGCAGCTTAGTAGAGTGCTTGCCTAGGATGTGTGAGACCCTGGACTCCACATGCAACACGAGGTAGTAGTTACCCCGGCACTTGGGAGGTCCCAGTAGGAAGGTCAGAAGTACAATGTCATCTTCTGCTACACAGGGTGGTATTTAGAGGCCAGATTAAGATGCATAAGACTTTGTTTTAAAATTAGATTTTTAGATTTTTTTTTTTTTTTATTTTACTTACATGAAAAAAGTCTAGGGCAATCCTTTAAATGTGAAAAATGCTCAGTAAATGGCTGCCACCTTTTGGCTTAAGCTGACAAAACTCCATTCAGCAATTGCATGTTTTTGCCACAAGAGGGCACTATCTAGAATTTTATTCAGGCGACTTCTGATTTAGTCAATTTACCAAAGTGTTTTTTTTAATCCCACAAAACCTTATTACTACTTCAAATTAGTTAATTAAACATAAACTTTCATTTAAAAAGTTTTAGACTTTATTATTATTGAGTGCACTTGAAGGTCAGAGAACAACTTTGGAAAGTTCTTTCCTTCTGTTGTGGGTTCTGGGTAGCCCACGCTTATTATCACGCTTGTGTGGCAAGTGCTTTTAGCCCCTAAGACAGCTTGCATCCTGATCACAGACATTCTTAATTTAAATAAGTTATTTGCCTGAAATATGAGATCTTCCCTTGACATCTGAGGAATTCTCAGTTATCTACAGCCATTGTTTTAAACCTCAGTGTTCTTGTTGAAGGCTGATATATATATTATAGACTATATTGTATGTAATCATATCACATATAATTTATAACATATTACATAACAATATTATTTTATATTATAGAACATGTTTATGTGATTTATATATTGCAGTAAATATATTATGATATATAATTATTTCATACTATTTATATACCATATGTAATTTTAATCTGTTATATATAATATGTGATAATATGTTATTACATATCTGAACATATAATGTATAAAATAAAATAAATATAATATATTATATATTATGTTAAATATATTATATAATATATTAAAATCTATAGTATATGCACATTTGCTACAATATAATGTATATAATATATACATATATAAAAATAGATATGTAACAAAATAAAATTTTGAATGTGTCCTCATTCCACAGACATATTTCCTATTTATTTCTGTTTTTCCTAAAAACAGAGTGCAAGAAAAGCAAGTGACTGAGTGTAGGCTTCTGAGAGGTTCTTATTAGAACCCCTTCCTGGTGGTCAGCTGACAAGATGCATTTCTTGCCCTTGACCAAGAAGCTTTCACAGAGGGAACGTTCCCTGCTGGCCTGGAGAAAGTGTGGTTGGTTTGATTTTCAGAGTCTAGATTTAAAATGTGTCAGCTGCCATTAGACATAGGCTAGTCACATGACTTCATATTACAGATGGAAACCTAAGGGGGTAAAATGCTTCCCCGAGATGTCTGGCTAATCTGAGCATCATTTGGTCCCTTTGAGGGTCAGAAGTCTTTTTCACAGCAGGCTTCCATAGGAAGACCCAGCAGAACTTCCTGGGTCTCAACCCACCCGCACAGGAATACTTATTAAATACTTCCTGAAGAAGACAGTTCGGGACCTTTGGAAAATCCACCAGACCCCTCTCCTGGAAGAGAAAGGTCATGGAGCACTTAGGCACCCTTCCCCTCCGGAAGGGGGAGGCTGACACTGACCCTCAGCCACCTGCTGGTGGGGGAGGCCCACAACACTTAGACACATTCTGCAGGGTGGAATGCCCTCTGGCCACCTACAGACAAGGGAAGTCCTTGCCACCTCATTCCCTAAAGACTAATCAGTTTAAAAGTCACACTGTTCTGCCAATCACATTGTGCCTAATGGCCGCTGCTCTGAAAACTGTATAAAAACTCCGTGAAACGGGCTGCACGGGGCAGCTGCCTCTCCTTCCAGTGCAGGATGACAACCCCAGAAAGCTGGAACAATAAGTTTCTCTTGCTTTTGCATCAATCCCCCGCTCCACATTGTTCACTGGGGGGTCCTGGTAAGCTAAGGCTCATCAGAGTCTTACATTACTTCTGGAGATTGAAGCCAGGCTCTACCGAGCATGCTATCCTCACAGCCCTGAGGTTATTGTGGGATTAGCTATGACCCTTGCCCATCAGGAGCCATCCTGTAGGTTTATGTAGAACTCACAAAGGAGAAAACTATCCAGACCTAGGTTCTGGGCTTTGATTCACACACATATGCTCTTTTTGCATGTCTGTGAGTCATCTGCTTTGCTTACTCCAGGAGGATCAGCGGTTCCATTTGTCACGAATTTGTTTAACACTAAAGGGTCTGTCCTGCCTTAGTCTAGTAGAAATGACCTCTTCATTTGATGAGGAGGAACTTTACATTCAGGAATCCCCATCTCAAGGTTTACCTTCACAAAGAGTGGCCCTAATGTTGAAAGGACAGACTGAGCTCTGAGGAGAAACTTGCAACCAAACATTGATGGAGGCATCTTACACCCTCCCAAGCACAAATAAGTAACACTATGATTTTACAACTCTCTGGACTTCCTGTGGTTACCTCATGGCAGGCGTCCTGATAAGCAAGTAAGTGGCTCTTGGCACAGTCATGAGCCTGATGAGTCATTTCTTCTCTGGCCTGACCTTTGGTTCTCAAACAGCCCATGGCCGGGGCACAGGGAGGCTGAAGAGCAGGGTGGCAGTGGATGTGAAGCCAGTCCTTTGGTAGCAGGCTGCCCAGCTGAGTTTATAGCAGAGACACCATCTCATGATGAAACAGAGAGGTATGAAGCCAAGGGGCAGTATGGTGCTTGGATGATTTACTGACCCACTGAGTAGAGTGAATTTTCTGAGGAAGATGTGTTTATTCTGTAAATCCTCAGAACAGTGATCTTATACGGTCCTGTGTTATTTATATGGTCTCTCATTTCTTCTTACAAACCTAGTTTGGGATTTGGATGGTTGGAAGGTGACAATGTGCATCCAGCTGTGTTGGTTCTTTTGTCCTGAGCTTGTTAGGTTCTGAGTTTGTTTCAGCTGAGTACCATCTGAGCCTAGATGGAGGACATTCAGCACTCTTTCTCATTTGGCTAGGAGCTGGAAGGAGGAAGGAAGAGGCAGAAAAAAATGGAAGTGCATGGGGAGTTCTGTGCAAGGTTAGGGAAGGCCGATGTGGCAACGAGGCTAAGGACCCAGGCAGGAAGGCTCCCCTGGGACAGTGACCTTTTCTCTCTCCTTGTCTGATGCCTTCCAGATGTTTCTGGGGAACGAAATCCTCCCAGGGCTTGGACGAGCCCTTCTTGCAGCTCTGTTTTCATAAGGGCAGAAGGCACGTTTGCTTAAACAGAAACCATATGCATGTGCCTCACAAGAAATAACACAGACATGTTTCTGTCCTATCACCTCATAAAGGTGGCTTTTGATCTGAACCTGTGGGAGAGGGATGAGGTGTGACTCTGAGACATGTGGTTGCATTCATTCAATGCCACGGGGTAGGCAGGCAGAGAGGAACATCCAGTCTGTTTGTGGACATAACTTTCCTCCAATACAGAGCCTACACCAAACCAAACCAAACCAAACCAAACCAAACCAAACCAAACCAAACCAAACCAAACCAAACCAAACCAAACCGCTAACCTTTTCTTAGAGAGATATCTGTATCACCCTCCCCATGATGAATAGATAATGACTACCCATTCAGTTGCACTAATCTGTTAATGCTTTCTTTTATCAGGAACTGGGTTTTGGATACTGTTTCATTAAAATGTTCTTTGTGATAGTCTTAGTGGCTGTTCTTCCCTCTCCCCATTTTTCTTTTATTGAAAAAAAAAAATATTTTTCACACAGCTATGGTTTCTCCTCCCCCACTTATTTCAAGACCCTCCCAGCCCTTCATCTGAATCCCAACCTTCTCTGTCTCTTCTTAGAAAACAGGCTTCTAAAGAGCAATGATGAAATAATACGATAGAACAACTAGGATAGGAGGAAAAAAGGCAGAAGAGTCAATGAAAAGGCCCCCAAAACTACACAGACACAGAGACATACGTTTGTCTACATAGCAGTCTCATAAAAACACAAAACCAGAAGCCATAGTATGTACACGAAAGATCTTTAAGGTAAAAAATAATGCTTTGACAAAACATTTTGAGACAAGGATCCTTCAAAGATGCTGTTGGGTTCATTTTGTGTTGGCCATCTACTGCTGGGGACGGGTCCTGCCCTTAAGAATGGCTTGGTCACTAGTGAGACTCTGTTTGGGAAAACTAAATTTTCATTTGTGAGTGGTTATCAGTTGGAGATAGCTTCTGGGTTAGGGGTAAGGGCTTGTGTCCGATTCTTCTTTCATTGCAGGAATCCCATCTGGTTCA
>JADRCC010574194.1:0-19952 GCA_019843855.1 Hylomyscus alleni | reverse complement strand
GGAGGAGGGAATAAGGGGTCTATGGAGAGGAAACTGGGAATGGGAATAACATCTGAAATGTAAATAAATAAAACATCCAATAAAAAGTGGATTTTAGAAAAAAAAGTGGATATGAGTCAGGGAATGTAAGATACCCATGTTACATTCCCTAGACCCAAAGAAATTAAACAAGAAGGAATGTACAAACAAGGAAGCTTGAATCTCACTTAGAAGGGAGAATATAATAGTCATAGAAGGCAGATGGAGGAAGGGAACTGAGTGGGAGAGGGGATTAGAAGGAGAATGGGGAAAGTGTCAATGATTAGGTATGGGGAGGGACAGGAGAGATGGTCATATGGCATGAAAATGAACAGAAATCTGCAACTGGTGGGGTTTATGGCTAGATGGGGCACCTTGGGGACTGGCCCAAGATCTAGGAGGTGGGCACCCAAAAATCAGTGAGGGTGATCTCAGCTGAGATTTACAGCACTGGGGATACTGCAGGGGTGACCTGAAGAGGCCATCTCCTGTAGCCAGACAGGAATCCTAGTGGAGCAATAGGGACATCAATCCATCCATAAAGCTTTCAATCCAAAATTTATCTTATCTATAAGAAATGCAGGGATCAGGGATAAAGCAGAGACTGAGGAAGGCAATAACCACCCCAACCAGAGATCATCCCATGGGCAAGCACCAATTCCAGACACTATTAATGGTATCCTATTATGCTTGCAGAAAGGATTCTAGCATGGCTGTCCTCTGAGAGGCTGCACCCAGCAGCTAACTCAGACAGATGCAGAGAACCACAACCAAACAGTGGATGGAGTTTGGGGACTCATATGGAAGAGTTGGGAGGAAGGACTGAGGGCCCAGAAGGAGATAGGAACTCCACAGGAAGCTCAACAGAGTCAACTAACCTGGACTCTGGGGGGCACTCAAAGAATGAACCACTAACCAAGGAGCATTCACAAATTGTGTGTACCTAGGCCTCCTCGCATATATAGCAGATATTCAGCTCTGTCTTTATGCAGGCCCCAAACAACTGGAATGGGGAGTAACCCAAAAGCTTTTGCCTTTCTGTGGACTATGCTCTTCTAGATGGACTGCCTTGTCTGTCTTCCGTGGGAAAGGGTAAGCCTATCCCTGCAGAGACTTGATGTGCCAGGGTGGAGGATACCTGGGGGGTGGGGTGGGACTCCACCCTCTCAGAGGAGGAGGGAGAATTTTGGAAAGAGTGACTGGGGGGAGCAGCAATCAGGATGTAAAATGAAGAGAAAAAAAGGAGAAGGAGGCCATTGAACTCACTGTGTTAAAGTCAAAGGGGAACACTGGGATAAGGGAAGTGCAAGTTGTGAGGGGTAGATAATGAAGTTCTTCCATGGCATGTATGGAAATGCAGTAAGAAAAGACCTGTATGACAATAACTTCAAGAAAGAAATCCAAGAAGATCTCAGAAAATGGTGAGGTTGCCCATGCTCATGGATTGGCAGAATTAACAGTAAAAATGGCCATCCTACCAAAGGCAATCTATAGATTCAATGCAATCCTGATCAAAATCCTAACACATTCTTCAAAGACATGGAAAGAACAATTCTCAAATTCATCTGGAAAGGCAAAAAAAAGCATAATAGTGAAAACAATTCTTAAGAATAAAAGAACAGCTGGGGGAATCACCATCCCTGAACGCAAACTTTACTACAGAGTAAATAGTGATAAAAACTGCATGGTATTGGTACAGAGACAGGCACATTCATTAAAGGAATAGAATAGAAGACCCAGAAATAAACCCACACACCTATGCACACTTGATCTTTAACAAAGAAGCCAAAAACATACAAAGCATAAAAGAAAGCATCTTCAATAAATGGTGATGGTCTAACTGGCAGTCTGTATGTAGAAAAATGAAAATAGATACACATTTGTAATCTTGCACAAAGCTCAAGTCCAAGTGGATCAAGGACCTCAACATAAAACCAGATACACTGAATCTAATAGAAGAGAAAATGGAAAGGAGCCTTGAGTTCATTGGCACAGGGGGAAATTCCCTAAAGAGAACACCAATGGCTCATGCTCTAAGATCAAGAATTGATAAATGGGACCTCATGAAACAGGAAAGCTTCTGTAAGGCAAAGGACATAGCCAATAAGACAAACTGGCAACCTACAGACTGGGAAAAAAACTCCACTAACCGCACATCCAATAGAGGGCTAGTATCCAAAATATATAAAGAACTCAAGAAGTTAATCACCAAAATCAAAAAAACAAAAACAGAAAACCCAACACAATAAAAAAATGGGGTATAGAACTAAATGGAGATTTCACAACTGAGGAATCTCGAATGGCTGACAAGCACCTAAAGAAATGATCAAAGTCCTTAGTGATCAGAGAAATGCAAATCAAAATGACCCTGAGATTCCACCTTACACCAATCAGAATGACTAAGATCAAAACCACAGGTGACAGCATATGTTGGAGAGGATATGGAGAAAGAGAAGCACTCCTCCATTGCTGGTAGGATTGCAAAATGGTACAATCACTCTGGAAAATTGGAAATAGATCTACCTGAAGACCCAGCTATACCACTCTTGGGAATATACCCCAAAGATGCCCTACCATGCCACAGGGGTACGTGTTCCACTATATTCATAGCATCCTTATTTGTGATAGCCAGAAGCTGGAAACAACCCAGATGTCCCAAGATAGAATAGATACAGAAAATGTGGTTCATTTACACAATGGAATACTACTCAGCTATTAAGTATGGGGACATCCTGAGTTTTGCAGGCAAATGAATAGAACTGGAAAATATCACTCTGAGTGAGGTAACTCAGACCCAAAATGACATGCCTGGTATGTACTCATTAATAAGCAAATATTAGCCAAGATACAGTCCAAAGAACTCAAAAAGTTCAACAAGCTTAAGTGCCCAAGTGAGGATGCCTCATTTGGGAGAGAAGAAAGCAATCACAATTGGGGAGGGAGGGAGGTACCTGGGAGGGAAAGTGGACAAGGAGGGGAGCAGGGGTGGGAATCTGGTATTGGGTGAGGGAAAAGGACTGAAGCTCTGAGGGCCAGCAGAAAGAATGGAAACAGGCAACCTCAGGAAATAGGAGGTTGGAGGGGGTGGGGTTCCAGAATGTACCAGACCTGGGAGGTAAGGGACACTCAGGAATCAAAGGGAAAGACCTTAGATGAAATGCCTGACAAGAGCGAGAGGGAACTTATAGAGCCTACCTCCAGCAGGAAGACAGGGCATCAAGTGAAAGATGAGGTTGCCATCCCACAGTCACAACTCTGAGCCACAATTGTTCCTTTCTGAAAGAATTACAGGGATTGAAATGGAGAGGAGCCTGAGGAAAAGATGGTCTAGCAACAGGCCCAAAGTGGGATCCAGCTCAAGGGGAGGTCCCAAGGCTTGACACTATTACTGTGGGGTGCTCACAAAAAGGGACATATCATGACTGCTCTCTGAAAGACCCAACAAGCAGCTGAAAGCAGATGCAGATATTTGCACCCAACCAATGGACAGAAGCAGCTGACCTCTGTGGTTGAATTAGGGAAGATGGAAAGAAGCTGAGAAGAAGGGTGACCCTGTAGGAGGACTATCAGTCTCAATTAGCCTGAACCCCCGAGATCTCTCAAACACTGGACCACCAAACAGGCAGCATACACCAGCTGAGGCCCCCAACACACATACAGTAGAGGGTGTTGGGGCTATGTTCATTCAGAGATGGTAAACCTAACCCTCAAGAGACTGGAGTTCCCTGGGAGGTTAGAGGTAAGGTGTGTGTGGGGGGACATCCACGTGGAGACAGAGGGGTGGGGGAAAGGTATGAGATGTGGGACAGTTGGAGGGTGGACCGGGGGTGGGTGAATAAAATATGGAGTGTAAAAATTAATTAATTAAAAAAAAGAAAGAAAATGTGTTAAGGAAGCTGTTACTTCATAAACGATTCTTAGAAAGTTATCAATCTCAACTCACTCTGTAATCACAAAACCTTCACCTGGTTTGTTTTTGATAATTTAAAAACAGGTTTATTTTATTTTTAATTGCATGTATTTGTGTGTGTGTGTGAGTATGTGCATCTGGGCACAGCCATTATAGTGAAGTTACTTGTGGACTCCAGAAAAGGGTGTCAGATCCTCTGAAGGTGGAATTATAGGTGGCTATGAGCTAGCTATATGGGTTATGGAAACCAAAGTTGGGTTTTCTACAACAGTAATATGTGCTCTTAACACTCCAGCTCAAGCACCATTTGTGATTTTTAGCTACTGAGTAAACACTGATGTCATGAGAACTGCTAGACTAAGGGAGTTTAATCTCACCAAGCTTCTACAATATAAAGCCAAGATGTGGATATTTTCAGTAAATATTTAAGGTTCCATATCCTCTAAGGAAAAAACATGTTTCAGAAGGACTAGCATTTCCATCCCTTCCCATAAAACTAGACTCCCTGTGTCAGCTGTGTTCTCTGTTATGTACCAGTCAGTACTCAGATGTTTGACAAGTATCTTCGAGTGAACAAGCCCTCCCTGGTCTATTTCCTCAAATCATTGCTAGTCTACTATTATGCCAAAGAGATAAATTTTCACATTTTTTGTGGCAGTTATTTCAATATAATTTGATAGTCTAGATTATTTATTGCTAAATATCTGTAATAGCTCTTATCTAGTTAGTATATACTAAACTTTTTCCCAGCATATTTCTCAAATATATGATAGTCTATAATAGTTTATGTTACAAAGGGAAGATTTCTTAATGAGAAGAGCAGGCTACTTTTATCTGTGGGTATAAGGACTGACATTTAGATTGCTGCTAGAAGTTGTGCTGGTTTAGCAAATCTGTGGCTGTAGATTTTCCTTTGTTATTCGTTATTCATGACTTAATTAGTACCAAGTAGTCAGCTAGCTTCCAGTACCAAGCATAAAAATATAAATTCTTCTATACCACAAAATGTTTTTAAACTTAGCCACATTTTAAAATTTCTCCTATCTATATCATGTAATTTTTCTATTTATTTTTATTTGCACATTTGTTTTTGAAAATCTTGCTGCTTAGCCATGGCTGGTCCAAAACTTACTATTGGCAGGCTTCAAATTTGTGGTAATTTTCCTCTTTTAGAAAGTTCATCATAAACTTTAAAAAATTATTTCTTAGATAGTTCATCATAAACTTTACGTTGATTTTTGTATGTTGAGCTTATGTCTTGCCTCTATATTATTGTATGAATTCTAACAATATTTCTTGAGACATTGATGTTTTCTTATATATGTTCTGTATATTAGTTAGTTTTCCTGTTGCAACTTCAGGAATATTTCATTTTGGCTCAAAATTAGAGGTATATATAGTCCACTAAAGGATAGTCATGGGAGTATGGGAGTATGAAGCAAATGGTCACATTTCTTCCCTGCCAAGAATGAGAGAGAGAGAGAGAGAGAGAGAGAGAGAGAGAGAGAGAGAGAGAGAGAGAGAGAGAGAGAGAGAGAGAAGAAAGAGAGGAATATTTGGTACTCAGCAGGCTTTTCATTTCTGGATTGGAACTCTAGTCTATAAGAGGCACTATCCACATTAATAGTGAATACTGTCTCATCAGTTAAATCTCTCTGGAAACACTCTCTCAGATATACCTAGAGGTATATCTTCTAAGCAATGATGTAATGCTAAATATAGTCAAGTTGAAGATGAAGTTGAAGCATCACAACTGTGTTATATTAGAATTGAGAAGCATTAACATTTCCCTTCTCAAAGTACTTGGCTTTTAGATTTTGTATTTCTTTTTTGAAGTTTCATTTTTCTTTAATTAACACAATTAAATTTTACAGATTTCTAGAGCATGGTATTGTATACAATGTGTGATGATAATCTGGAGTAATTGGCATTTCCATCTTCTTATTTCTTTTGTTTGGAAATTTCAAGCTCCATCTTAGTTATTCACAACGTAATGTAGTTTATTGTGAACCACTGTTATCTCATTGTTCTGTAAAGCATTGCTGTTTCTTCCAGCCTGTGTTTTGGTATAATCATCTTAGAGCCTCAGTCCCTCCTCTCGTTTCTCTCTCTAGCTGAGAATAATTGGTATTTTGGTCTCTTATGCTTTGATGTTCTCTGTCTTTCATATGAGAGAAAGTATAGAATTTTCCTTCAGTCTCTGGTTCCTTTTGCTTAATCTAAGATCCTCAAGCTCTAGCTATTTTGCTGCAAAACAAAACTGTTTTTAGTTTTCTTTCTGTCTGATTCCTTCCTTCCTCCCTCCTTCAGCCTCTCCTTCCCTCCTCCCTCCTTCCCTCCCTTCCCTCCTCTCTCTCTCTCTTTCTTTCTTTTCTTTTCTTTTTTATAGAATTTCATACCTGGGTAGTATATTTATATCATTTTCTCCCCTCCCTCTTCCCCTGTACCTCCCCGATGACCCTGTAACTCCCTCTCAAATTCATGACTTATATATTCTGGTGAGTCCAGTTAGTGCTTCTTACATGTATGTTTGTTTAGAGCTGATCACTTGGGATTGGATAATCTATTAGGATCATTGTTCTTTAAGAAGACTAATTCTTCCTCTCTTCATAGTCATTAATTTCCTGTAGCTTTTAATCTTGGTCTTGTGAGTTTCTCCCCATCAGGTTAGCTGGTATTGTCCTTATGCAGGTTTTGTTTAGGTAATCATAGTTAGATTTCATGGATGTAGCCTTCCTTCATATACATATATGATGTACACTATACGTGTATGTGTGTTCAATGAAATTATACCTACTGGGGTAATAATGCCCTTTCCCTACACAATAAGCAATAGAATCTTCCCTTGGATGTGTTGATTACAGGAGTCAGAGACTCCCAAAATAATATAAGCCATTTTTGTTGCCCTCTTGCCTCCTAGAACTTGAAAACAAGCCATTATTGCTAAGATAAGATACACTTCAGACATAAAATTTGAAGAAATAGAACTATATATGACTTGGAAACCTCCTTCATGAGGATTGCTTCTTAGAGTATTGAAAAGTGTTAAAGAAGTTACCAGAGGGGGAAAATAATCAATCGGTGTCCTTGCCTCGTGTCAGGTGGCAAGGCAGCTTCTGATGGCAGGGCCTGGGTTTTTTCCAATAACTGGCTTACCTGGACTTACCCAGTTCTGGGAAGCAGAGATCTAGGCCTAGTCTCATGAACAGCCAGTTTGAAGCCTGAAATGTAGTCGGCCTGTTTCAGTCCTCTGAATTACCTCTAGGAAAGAACTTATTACTACCACTTACCTAAACTAGGATAACTTTTAACTGCCTTCTTTCTCATCCTTATACCCACAGGTAAGTGTGGCTCCAACTCTTCATCAAAGAAACTTCTTTTTGCAGGGGATAGAGAGCATTATAGAAATCCACAACTTGTCAAAATGTAGAGAACTCAATATCCAAAAATGGAGTGGTCAGACTCTAAAACATGTCAGAACATGGAGAAGAGAGAATCTAGGAGCCAGAGGCCCAGGAAATGCGCTGTGAGACAGTGTCTTCTGTATATGACAAGGAAGTTGCTTTCATTTTAATTTCTCTCCTTTCTAACTGATCTGATTAGGATTTTCAGTGCTTAATGAGTAGAAATGGTCAGAATGGTCATCCTGATTCTGTATCTGACCTTAGGAAAATCATACATATTTCTCCATTCATTATGTTTTTCATCTCCAAAACTTTTCTCTAGTCTGAATTAAAAATTTCTATTTCTAGTCAAATTTCTTTCCCCATTAACCATTTTGTTTATTTTACTTATTTTTTCTATCTGTGTTCTTTTAGCCTACAGAGCATCAGAAAGATGATTGTCTTGAATTATATCTTGATCAGTTACTCTATCTTCATTTATAAAGTGTAGTTATTTGAATTTTACTTTGGAGGTCAGACTTACCTGTTTCTTTCTGATGAGTGAGTACCACTTCAGGCTTGAACATTTGAGGAATACATATCCCTTACATTTTTTCACAAACTCATTCCAGCAGGCAGAGAGCTTCTTTTTCAGATCCCTAGACAAACAAACCCCCTGATGGCTTACAAGAGTCTTCTGAATCCACAGCCAGTAGCTGTGACTGAGAGAAGCAACTCTTTCTAGTCATGGATTCTCTTAGGTTCTACATCCTTCTGCTTGAATGTGCTTTCATCACAGCTCTTGGAGTTTTGTGTGACTTTTTCTGGGAAGATATTGTTAGGCAACTATTCACCTCAGATAAGGTACTGAACACAGACCAGAGAAATGTTGCCAGTGATTTACAGTGTAGCGAACCAATGAGTGTATCTGTATTACTTAAAGGAGGATGAGTGACTCATAAGGAGTTGCATGTCTAAAAAACTGTACTGTCGATGTCCCCTCTTTTAGGACCTCACGAAGAGTTTCTTATGGCAATTGCTTACAAATTTATAACTGGTAGAGAACCCTTCTGAATCTTACAACTTTCTGAACTTGATTAATTTGATTAGCTTCCTGAACCTTGTAAATTTTATTGGCTTCCTGGGTCCTGAGAGCCTCCACCCTTTCTCCAGGAGACAATGTGCCAATTTGGAGGAAATGATTATACTATACCCCACACCTATCAGAGTTCAGTTGGATCAAGGAGAGATTTAGAAGCCGTCTTGAAAGGTAGCCTTGTTAGGGAAGTCCTTCAAGCCAGCTCAAGCTTCAGCTACATTGAAAATCAAGAGCCCTCAGATGCCCTTTCAAATTACTCTATTTGTTTTAAAGTGAACAGCATGGTTCACATACTTAAATGACCAACATCCATTCATTTGACTGTTCTGGGATTAGTTTCCAGTCATGGATTCCTGCTTTCTATCTTCCTAGGTTGTTAATCCAGACCTTGTGTTAAGCTCATAGAGCAACTTCTCAAGTATTTTATATTTTCATGTAAGAAGTCCTTTCCCACCAAAGGTGATAGCTTCAGCATTCATTACTTAGTTTTAAACTCATATATAATTTGGAGGGTTTTTTAAAATCTCATATAAAAATGGTAAAGTGGAAGACTATGCTTTTAAAATGCACTCATGAATCTTCCTCTTTATAGTTCTTCCTACACTGTAATGGAAAGCAGAAATATGTTTGTATGTGTATAAATTTTACATAGTGATAGTCTCTATTCTCCAATTTAAAGTGACTTAATGTATAAGAGAAGAGAGTTAACATCTCATTTATATATTTTCTCAGATTATAGAATATTATAGAATAACAATAACTACATTGGCATGCAAACATGCATAAGAAGAATGCTCACTTACATTTAGAATTGTTTTTGAGATTTTAGTGTTCCCGAAAAATTGGGAGAGTGCAGAAAATCAACAGTCTGATTTAAGGCCTAAATAAAAACTCAGTGAGCTACTCATTTCTTTCTTTCTCTTTAAAACAAAATGAGCATGTCAGCCTAGCTCACTGTCTCAGCATGACACTGTTTTACACTGTTCAGTTTACCACTAACAGCACCTGCCACAAAGATGTCTATTGTAGAAGTGTCTCAAGGAATCACCAGAAAGAAGATGTAGAATTCATCAGCATAACTACTGCATTTCCAATAAAAAACTGCCAAAAGTCATAAACAAGTGATCTCTCCAATA
Organism: Hylomyscus alleni; assembly: GCA_019843855.1. Lineage (NCBI taxonomy): Eukaryota > Metazoa > Chordata > Mammalia > Rodentia > Muridae > Hylomyscus > Hylomyscus alleni. The sequence goes on along the minus strand of JADRCC010574194.1, from coordinate 10,406 downwards.
ACATGATAACTGGAGAATGTCTTTAATGAAAATTTTTGTAACTCTGTGATATCCCATGGGTTCTGTGTGTGCAATTGAAGGATGTTCAGGGTTGACTTTACAGAATGTCAGAGCAGTAACTTTGAAGGAAACAAAATCTATTTAGAATAAGTATTTTTCAAGCACTACAGATTGCATTCTTAACCTGTGGGTTGTCACACAGATGTGACAGGGATTCCTGTAATGTACCCCTAGCAAAGGATAGCACTTATGTGGTATGCAATGTCACCTTGCAGCACCTTAATAAGACAGGGCCTTGCACACCCAGTCATGCACAGACAATAGCTGTTACCACCACACAGCTCTCACCAGCCTGCTACTCAAATTACAGCTGTGACTGTTGCTTGCAGCAGATTCTTCAACATCAGCAACTGTAGCAAGAGTGGCTCTCTGCTCTGACAGTGGGTTTGGCATAGGTAGCTATTCTTAGAAAGCATGCTTTTGTTTTTGTTTTTCTTTTTTGATCAAAACACTGAAACTGGCTTCACTATTTTTGATTTAAGGATACTTCCTGTCTCTTCCACTGGTACACATCATGCAACAAAGAAGAGGTATCCTATCAAAACCATATTGAACTTTATAAGAATGATTTCATAAATACATGCAGTGTTAAAGTAAGAAGCATGAAACGAAGTTCTGGCTGCTCAAACAACCTCTGTCAAAGGTAGTAGTTCTGAAGGGTAGAAGAAAAGATCATTTAGTAGAAATATATAGTGTATAAGCTTTTACTTAAAGGGCATGGAAAATTTTCTCTGAAAGGAGCCAAGAATATAGGCCAGCTAGTTCCAGAAACCAGTTGACCACAAAGGCAGGATGTAAGACTTCTAGGTGGTTCTAGGGAGTGGTCAACCACAAAGTGAATGACAATGATGATGATAAAACCACATTCTTGAGAATAATGAGTATACAGGATGTTTTTCTCAAGACCCTGACTAAATCATGGGTTGGGTCCCTCTGAAATTTTCCATTGTTATGTTTCCTTGGTTACCCCCTCACTCCCCCTCGCTTGTGGTTTTTTCTTTTAAATACCCTATACTTCTTGTGCTCTGCATCCCTCCTCTGCCCCTGCAAGGGTTACGAGATTGTCCCCAGTGCACTGGCTCCCTCCCCCCCATGAATAAACCTCATGCTGTTTGCATCAAGATCAGTCTCTTGTGAGTCTTTGGGTGGCCTTGTTCTCCGGTGACTTGAGAGAGGATCTCCCCTCATGGGAATCTTTCAGTTCACTGCTGAGCTTTTGAGCATCACCTCCAACTGACTGTGGCCTTCTAACAGAGTTGGAGAACCCCTGTTATTGTTGACTGACTGTAGAAGGTAGAGACAGCCTCTCCAAGCATGGCAGTATGGTAGGTGACATGGTGTTGTTGCATGAATACTGATGCATTGCAGTAATCAGGGAATGCTACCTGGTAGAGACACTGAGAAACAGAACTTTTAAGTGTTTTAGTGACAAAGCTTGCCAAGGACCAACCTCAGCATGAAGAGGGGTTCTAAGAGAAGGGTTATCTGGGAGTGGGGAAAGAAACAGACTTGAAGTCAAATCATGGATCCAAGCTGACGACCTGTGTTCTGCTTGATATAGCTTTTCTAGTCTGTTTCTCTCTATGCTCTGCTTTCTCTCTGGAGATTGCCCTCTCTGTATTTTGCTTCTTGTTTGCTGTTCAAAGAGATCTCTCTGCCCACGTCCTGCTTGTGTGTGTGTGTGTGTGTGTGTGTGTATATGTGTTTGTCCATATGTCTCTGTGTGTGTCAGTCCATGTGTTTCTCTGTGTGTTAGTTTTCCAAAGAGTTTTCTCTTTTTGTCCTAAAAATTCTCTGGATTTTTCTCATCTCCTGCAGAACACAGTTGCAGTCTTTTATTTTACATATCAATGAAGTCATTTACTTCAGGTTTCCTTTAGATTATCTTATGAATCTGCATCCTGTGACCCCAGTCCTTTGATTCTTGAGAGATGGCAAGCATACATTTTTTTCATTAACATTGCAAAAGAATTCAGAGATATGTCTGCCTTTGTTAAGCACAAAGCTTGTTGGGTGGGACCCTGCTCTGAAATTACCATATCTACCACACCTGGGTCTAACCTCACTCTGTCCTAGGCTGACCTTGAACTCAGGAATCTGCCTTCCTTTGTATCTTTCTGACAAGCTGGCTCATAGTGTAACTGCTTTTGATCCTTTAGATTCATGAAGCCCCTCATAATTCATATTGCATCCTTAATATGTACATTATTATACAAATAATCCTTATGCCGACAGCAGCCATGACACTCATGGGGGGTTTCACTGGGGCTCTGTCCCAGAGGCAGGAACTATGTCACTCTGTCCCCACCAAGTCCAAGCCAGACTCAGCAGAAGCTCAAATTAGAGGACAGCTGTGAATTTCCACAGCAGTCCCTACTTACAGTTCTGAGTATTTTTGAGATAAAGATGTAAAAAGACTTCTTGTTTCATGAATTAATTTTCAGGTTAGCATATAAAACCATGGGTTTCATCGTGGCTTCTCTGAAGCTGTGCCCTGCTATGTTAATTCCTCCTCTATTTCTGGTTACTAGCAAGTTTGATTTCAAGGTTTCATGATGTTATTCCTGAACCCTGCCTTAGTAGATATACAGTTTATATTTAGAAATTACATCTTATAGACCCCCTACACTCAGATTAATTGATGTAACCATCATTAGTTAAAGCCAATGTTAGTTTGTAACCTTGGGTCTTGCTGGCTGCCTTCTGTGTATGCTTCTTGCTGGCCTTTGTACTTTCCTATCTCTTTCTCTCACAATCCTTGCTATACCAAAGTGCTTGTTGAACAGGTTCTAAGTATGTGAGCATAAAATGTTTTGTAATCGTAGTGAATGAATGATATGTTTTGATGCATTCTCTTATTTCTAGCAATTTTTCTTTAGTTCACATTTACTATTCCCTGTTGACTTATGTTGACTCTTCACCATATGGACTAATGTCAAGTTTATTCTATTTTAGTAACTTATTTATATACATTTAAAACTTAGTCTAGATTAAAATTTTTAAATTGAATGGTAATGAGCTAATCTTATAATTAAATGAATGATAATTAAATCTTCAGGAATCTGTTATATTCAAGGAAATTTATATTCTAGAAAAAATATAACCTTTTATATTTCTATGTAAAAAGGAAAAAAGAGGATAATTTGACGTGATATGCTGCACAGATTCACTGATGAACATTTTTATGACAGGGCACTTGTGTATGTCATGATATAGTGCCTAGTCTATATGTACCAATGTATCTCCACAAACATCAGAGTCTTCTTTTCAAGTAATTTATGAAATATGTGGTATGGTTTGTCTATAAAGGTGTATATTCAAATCTTGAATCTGTAAGATCCGAGTAAACAAGGACATCTCAGAAAAACATGGGGATGCCAGGAATAAGATAAACTCAAGAACAAGAACATTAGGAAGGTTTCAGAACTCTTGAAAGGGAAAGGCTAATTAACATTCCTCAGATCACAGAATGAGAACCAACCTTCGAATGGGGACATATTCTGCAGGGTGGACCTTTGCCCACCTTCAGACAAGGGAAGTCCTTGCCACCTCATTTCCTAAAGACCAATCAGTTTAAAAAGTCATACTGCACTACCAATCACATTGTTTCTAATGGTTGCTGCCCTGAAAATTGTATAAAAGCTCACTGTACAAGTTGTGCTGGATCTCCTCCTTTCCTGAGGGTCTGGGACAACCTCAGTGCACAGAAATAAAAATCCTCATGCTCTTTGCATCGATCAGACTCCATGTGAGTCACTCAGGGGGTCTCCAGTAAACTAAGGCTCATCAAGGTCTTATAAATCTATAAATTTTGGTTTTGTAATTAAGGTATAGAGGAGAGTCTTTGATAACTCATCCCTGGGGGCAAACTTTACTTTCTACAGAGCAATACAAGGGAATCATAGAGGATTTTGTTGCATATTCTTTTGGGTTCTATGTTAGGATTTTCCAGAGCATCTTAGAAATGTGTGCAGATATTCATGTAATGATTGGTTCCAATTATTATGGAGTCTGCTAGACTCATGATCTGTTATCTACAACTGGAGAGTCAGGAAAATATGTAGTATGATTCAGCCAGACCTGAAGACCTGAGAACCATGGGTGACAATGGTATGATTCTCAGTCTGATAGGTAAGATTTAGGACTTGGGTGAGAGGGTGTGTGGTGTGGGATATAGTTGCTGATAGCTCTCTGAAATCTAAGACCTGATGACCCAATGATAGGGCTTCCCATAGTTCATAGAAATTGTAAGACTCTGTCAAGCCTTTGCTTATTGGGAACCCCCTGAGTGAACCATGTGGAGCCTGGATCGATGCAAAAAGCAAGAGGATTTTATTGTTCCAGTGCACTAGGGTCGTCCCAGACCCAAAGGAGAGGTGGTGACCCCTACAACTTGTTCAGTGAGCTTTTATACAGTTTTTGAGGGTAGACTTTGATAACAGCATGAATTGGTTTACACTCATTTGAGGCCCATGCTGACCTTTCTCAGCATTGGGGGCCTCAGGCAAGGTATAGTCTTAATCACCAGAAGGGGGCACTGAAACATTTTTGGTCATTATTTGCATCTACCCTGCTTCTTTACAGGGACTTCCTGTAAAGTTTGTATTGCTGGGACATTCTGGGAAGGTCTTTCAGCAGCCATATTATGTTCTCTAAGGTCACACAAAATATACAGATGTCACAACTAAAGAGGCAAGTGAATTCACCTTCCTTTGCTTCTTTGTGCTGTTTGGCCTTTAGCAGATCCATGTGGGTGAAGGTAAATCTCTTATTTATCTAGCCTATAGATGCAAATGCTAATCTAATTAAAAAAGAGCTTCATAGAAAGCAGAAATGATGTTTCACTAGCTTTTCGGACATCTCTTGCCCAGTCAAATTGGTATATGTAATGAACTATCACCCATGCATACCTTACCTTAATTTTTTCTGCTTCTAGACGTGTTTTACAAATGTTACAGTACTTGATGGGAGGGCCATGTTTAATACCAGTTTTAGTATCAGGAATGATAAGCTTACCATAGCTTATTGACCCCTGATGTGCTATAATAGATCCTTAAAGTATCTATTATAGGAGATAGAAACATAAGAAGTTCATGATCTGGGACTGAGCATAGAAAACAAACTCCAGTAAGAATATTTTGAAAAAAGACCATTTCTGAGAAAATTCATTTGTAAGTGGATTATGTGAGAAGCAGTCAGTGTCATTTATTTCTATGAACATCCTCTTTCTCATGATCTAACTTTTCTCTAGTAAGCATTTGTGCTCTTGCATTTTGCCTGAAACTGAACATTTGAACTTACAGTTATCTTTCCCTGAGAATCACTAAGGGCATTAAAATCTTAGACACTCTTTCTCACAGAAAGTGATCATATGTCTACATATAAATTCTACTATGGGCCCCAAGAGTCCCTCTGTGCCTCTGTTCTCCAACCCATTATTACAATTCTGAGCTCCATAGAATTTTCTTTTCATGCTTTCCACCAATGAAGGAGCAACTCCTGTTTAGTAAGTTCCAATGTGTCACACAGAGTTTTCAGTTAGGGCTTCTTTATTTGATTTCATTCTAGATACTAAAAATGAACCTTAAACACAACCCTCAAAAAATGCCATAACCTTTGGAAAACCTGTCTAGAAGCAGAGGAAATTAAGGCATCCACTGGATTCCCCCGAGCAACAACAGAAGCCTCAGCTGTAAAAACTCTGACAGCTCTTCCTGGTTACCATGGTGAGAGAGGCCTTCTTGTTTAGAGACCGCTAATGGAATACTTATGCCCTTCAAGGCTTTCAATTAATTGTTTGGTGAACATTGCTTTCCTCATACATAATGTGGATGTGCTGAGGCAGTGCATAAACCTTACCTAAGGACTGATGGGCTGAGCCTTTAAGATGAGCAGAACGTTTCTCCCACTTATCTAAATTCTGTGTGTACAGTAAATGTGCCATGCATCATTATTCTATCTCCAGTATATGTCTGCAAGCACCTCCAACCATTTCCAATATTTCCTTGTAAAATAATATGTATCCTGTGGTCTGACTTGCAATACAAAACCACAGAATTAATGCCACCTGACCACGGAAGCTTTGTGTGTGATGAATAGGGCACTTACAGTTGATGTACCTTGTACTTTTATTTCAGAGCAATGCATCTTTACCATAAAACACATTTACTATGCAAAGCCAGTTTTTACATCCTGATTTTTCATTGCTGTTTGGGATAGTCTATGAACATTAAACAATTCCTCTCTTCCTTTGTTCTCAGCAGCTGATAATTATTTCACGCTTTCTCCCTAGAGCAGACTCTAACATCTTCTGAACAAGTGGTCCCTCTCTGATACCACCTTTGTGTGAGGACCTGAAAAAAGACCCAATCACATCACATACTAGTTTCCTTTCCTGTGTTCTTATTATTTGTTATGTGAAAAAGCAAGGAGAGCACACTGATATAAAGGGCAATGCTGAAATGAGCTGAACTGATTGTGCTGTAATTATACTGTTATCACATTATGCTCTTTCTGTTCTCCTAGACACAGACATAAGCAATTTATGGAAGCAAATCTAGATAAGACTTACATGCACTTTGCAGGTGTCTATGATAACTCTGGACTCTAAAGATGAGGATTATTTAACACATAGTTATCTGTTCAACTAATGAGCAAAAGACTTAAAATCCCCTCCTTCTGGGACCACCTTTGCAGTTGATTAAGGGAAGAATGGAAGGAACTGATGGGGATGGCAGTCCCATAGGAAGACCAACAGTGTTAAGTAACCTGAACCGATGGGAGTTCCCAGAGACTAAGCCATCAACCAAAGAGTATACATGGGCTGGACTGAGGCCCTGGCACATAGGCGTCAAGAGGACTGCCTTGTCTGGCCTCAGTGGGAGCAGATGCACCTAATCCTGTAGATACTTGATGCACCAACGAGGGGGATGCCCAGGGAACATTCTATCAGAGTCAAAGGGGAGAATGGGGGAAAGAACTCTGCAAAGGGAGACCAGAAGTAGGGCAACATTTGGGAAGGAAATAAATGAAATAATTAATTAAAAAGATAACTGTCAAAGAAAGCTGAACTTCATAGGAGCTATTTGTTATTGGTTAGAGGAAATTCAGTGGCAAAGCCTTAGCTTGAATTATGGTTCTTAATATCTAATGATCTGTTGTATAAGTAAGGATAAACTTCCTTTGCATATAGAATAGCTTATACTTTCAAAAGTTTGTACCCAGTAATTTCTGTGGGAGAGAAAAGAAAGGGTAACTAAACTTGAGTGCTGAGAAGTCTTGCTATCCTTGATAAGTTTCTCTTATTTGTCTTATTGAGATGGAGTCTGTGGTTCACAGATGAGAGTAGAATAATATTTTCTGTATTATCTCATGTAAAATTGTAGCCAAATCCTGCCTTATGGGATTTGAGTTAAACAGGCGTAGCCTATACTCCTTGCACTTTTTTCTCCTTATTCTAATGGCATAAGTGAGGGTGAGTCACTGGTGTCATAGGGATGAGGCTATTCTATTAGGATGGCAGACAATGACACTGAAGGATTTTCCTGTTATCTTGACACTGCTGAGCCACCACACAAGCCCTGGACTCCTTTCACAAAGACTATTAGGCATGTGAGAATGAAAATGATTCAATCACATCTAAGCTACTACCACTTGGGTTCTCGGGTGCAGCAGCCCTCCCCCAATAGCAAAAATATAGTGTATACAATTAGAGTTAGGCTACATAGTTAGCATTACAAAACATACATCTGTTGAAAAAAAGGTGAGTTTTTTCTTCTCATTTTCTAACTTTGTCTCTACAAAGCCAAGGGCATAGGACAGTCAAAACCAGCTTCTCAAAGTTAGTGAGACCATTAACATTAAAAAAGAATCCACTATATCCTTTGCTTGACCAGCATAATTCCTTACTACATTCTAAACCATTTCTTATATTATATGTATTTCTATATATTTTTATATATTTCTATATAATATACCATATATTATATATGAATATAAAATATAATATATGATATATTATATATTTCTTATATTATTTCAAGAATGTGTAGCCACCCCCATTTTTCAAATAAGCTTCTTGTTACAGAAAATAGAGACTATCACAGAAAACCCCAACTGAACCCGATGCGAGACCAGTGTATGATTTGAAGTCCATCCCAGTGAATACTCTATATTCTCCTGTATCTATGCATCTATGGCTCAGGGAACATTTCAGAAGAGGGAGATGAAAGACTGTAAGAGCCAGAATATTGGGAAATCTATTGTGAAACACTCTAATGGAAATGATTGCACAAATAAGATGGAAATAACGGGAATACCAATGAGCATGGTAGCATGAAATGGCAAAAATTTCTTTGGATTTCTAGACAAATAGCTATAGGCAACTAATGACTGCTGTAAGAGTCCAAACCAGCCTCTCTTAAGGATGAGCCCCTGTTACGGTTTGTCCATTGAAGAGTGGTCAGTCCTGAAGCCATATATATACAAATAATATGTAATAATATCAATAAAAAAGAAACTATCAAATTGAGAATAGAGGGGTATTGGAGAGAGGGTACCTGGGTGGGGCTGGAGGGTAGAGGAGAAAGGGGGCAGCTGATATAAGACATAATTGTATTTCAATTTAAAATATATAGAAAATAAAAAGAAAATAGGTGTTAATGGTTGCTTAAGTTTAGGCTCATGACATTTTATTGAGGAAACTATAGGACCTTCATATCTAGAATCAAAGATGGTTTTTTATTACATTTTCTGTGTCAACGTTTTCCCCAGTATTTCAAGAAACCAATAAATAAATAAATAAATAAATAAACAAACAAACAAACATTAACAAAATAAAAAATCAATAATCCATAGATATCTATACATAATTTAATGCTGTAAGAGAGTTTAAGTCCAGTAATTCAACATAGTAACAACCACCACTTCAAAAACAACAAAACAGCATAAAATTAACACCAGGAAGAGTAGAGAATGTATTTGTTTCTTTAGAGAAATGGAGGAAAAAGCTTTCCTTGCAGACTAGAAAGCACAGAATGCCTGTTAATCTTGATAATCTGCTCAGAGGAAACTGGTCTTTAGAGACTAATATTTCAAACTAAGGAAAAGCAGGCTGCCAGAAGCAAGGGCGGAGGAAATCTTTCAACAAGATACTCAATTTGGAACACAATTTATGTAAAACATCTTAAGATGAGTGTACTATTATGTTACACAGGGTGAATTTTAATAGGCTATGGAGCAATTAATTATGATCAATAAGCTCTATAATGTACTATCTGCTAAGACATCAAAGAAATAATTTAATTTAATTTAACAAATATTTATTGAGTGCTTGGCTGAGATTTATGATGAGTACAAATAAGGCAACATATCACTTCTACTCTTATTCAAGTTACTCTAAGGAAAAAAGCCAGTTATACATACAAAATGCCAACTCTAAAGGAAATGGAACTAAAAAGGAAACCTCATTATCACTTATTTCTGCATTAAATTAAGGCCAGTGCTAAATGGAGATATATTCAATTTTGCTCAGTATCATCTGGGTAAGTGTTAACTATAGGAGTCCTCAATGCCTTGCTAATAAGTAGAAACATTTATACTGCAGAGCTAGCTGCCTCAGTCGCAGGAGATGGAAGGTTAATTCAAGTTCTGTCCTGGCAGAAAGAGTATAGGCATCATGGCTGAATGAAACAATATACCCTGCAAGTTTTATAATCTGTGGTTTCAGTAGAGTGAAAAAAAACTTATTTTTCTTTCTTCCTCCTGGACTTCCTTCCTTTTTCCCTTCATTCTTTCTTCTACATGTTTGCCTCCTAATTTTCTCTATTCATAATCTGGAAGAGAAATCTTTCTTAGTTTGTTTCCTATGTGTCACTCATAAGGAAGGTAGGACACTCACATCTTACTAATTCTCGGGTAAGGCTGGCTGTCTGTGATCAAAGTTAATATGCTGACCATTTTTCTATTTCAATGAGACAAAATATGCTTCTGAAATGTCTAAATTAATGCACTAAACTGAGTTGATTAACAGAAGAAAGCAAATAAACTGCTGGCTTCTCTTACTAAGTAGATGATGAGATGAATACAATATTAGATCATGTTTATAATCTCTGTGTGTATGTGTGCATGCTGAGAATTTACACACACACAGACACACACACACTGAGATTGAATTTTGAAGAGAAATGAGAATACATTAAAACTACTACTAAAACCACATATGAGGGAGTACAAAATGATAGGCTTTCAGAAAAATGTTGATGAAGAATCAAAAGCCTCCTTTTTATTTGGGGAAACTGTCAAATCTTCCAACATCAACAAATAAGGCATAAATAACAACCAAACAA
>JADRCC010574193.1:0-16383 GCA_019843855.1 Hylomyscus alleni | reverse complement strand
CAATTCTCTCCTGCCCCAACTCCTGCTCTCTTTCTGGCCTGCAAGCAACAAAGGGTTAAAAGGACTATTCTGCATATGGGAGAGGGACGACGAGGAACATGCATTATGGGAAGAATACCTTCTCCACTACCACACATCCACACATCTTGGAATCTAGTCACCAGGCACCAAAATCAGGAAGAAAAGGGGCACCCATCCATTTGGAGCAGTGGTTTTCAACCTACAGGGGGTTGTGACCTATTGAGCAAACCTCTAAGGCCAAAAAGATTTACATTACAATTCATAACAGCAGCAGAATTACAGTTATGAAGTGGCAATGAAAATATTTTTATGGTTGGGTGTCATGGTAACATGAGGAACTGTATTTATTACACGGTCACAGCATCAAGATCATTAAGAGAACCGCTGATTTAGAGCCAACCACTGAGTATATAGTATCTACATCAAACTAAATATGATGGCTCTAGAAGTTTGGGACAAAGAACAGAGTTAGAGTTACTGATCCCTGGAAGTCTGTGTCTAGGAAGGGTACTTTTGGGCATGCTAGGAAGCAGGGCATGGTTGAGCACACTCCAACCATCAGACAGCAACAAAGCTTTCAGGAATTTTCAGGTGTTCTTCATATCATACACACATAATAGACTCTCGCAATCTGCTTTACAAATTCCTGTATTAGTGTTCTTACTCCTTCATTTGATGTAAAGAAATTCAGATTTGGGAAGGCTGGGCAGCTTCTAGCATCCAAAGCTCAGTTAATAGAAGAGCCACGATGATTCAAAGCCACACAGCCTGGTCTCCGAGTCAGAATCGTAACTGCGCTCTCCCGAATCTCAGGCTCTCAGGCTGTGAGCTAAGCAAGCTATTACTGCTTTAATACTCTTTCCCTCAACACAAAGCATCTTCCACAGTCTCCTCTGCTGGGTACAGGACCAAACTCCACTACGTTCACAAATGGCACTGGGCAACCATCAGGAATGCCTAGAGGCCACAGAAAACTCTAGATTTAAGGAAAATCACTTCGTTGGCTGTGTACTTGGCCGGGCTTTTGCAACCCTGTAACCAGGATGTGCTGAGCTACAGTGGGGTTCCTTGGGTTCACATCTCCATATAAAGTAGCACTAGGAGGAGGGCTGAGTGTGGCTCTCTCTTATGAAATGGTGTTCTCCAGTGTTTTGAGGAGGCCCCAGAGGTGTTCTTTTGTCAGGGACTGTCTCTCCTAAACTCTCTTGTTGAAACTCAAAGGTTAGCAGTGGCATGCTATCCCACTCCACGGCAGTCAGTACAGGGTCTCCATATGCTGGCCTCGATATTTTTTCATTTCCTACTGTGGATCCCCTCAACTATATTAGATATAGACATGACTTCTTAAGGTCAGGAAGGAAGCGTTTAAGGTTTAAAGGGCAAAACAGTGTGATGTGATTTTTTTTCTTATTTTAGTTTTCATTTTTAAATGAGGAATAATAACTGTTTATAATTATAGGGTACAATGTGGTGTTTCTATTTATATTTACCTTATGGAATGATTAAGACAAACTAATTAACATAATCTATTATTACATACCATTTTTTTTGTTGCTGCTATAAAATCATTTAAAAGCTATTTGTGTGGTAATTTTGAGCTAGGCATACATTATCTTTATCTGGAATTATCTTGCTGTGTAATTGATCACTAAGACTTCTTTCTCCTGTCTAACTAAAATGCTATCTATACCTTTTAAACAACAGCCACTCCCTCTACTCCTGCAAACCACCATTTAACGTGCTATTTCTGTGCGTCTGACTGTTTTAGATTCCACATGTCTATAACACCACACAGCATTTATCTTTTTATGCCTTAGCGAACTTTCCAATTTTAATTTTAGTTCTTTGATACATTTCGATTTCTCAGTTTTCAGCATTAGTCGTATGTAACTTTATATATAAAATTCTTAACTTTTTTTTTTTTTTTAGATGAAGTGATTTCTCAACTGAAGGAGGCAGGGCTTGGAGAGATTTGCTTTAGTGAGTCTTGCCCTTGAGAGCCAGCGTGAGAAAAGGAACAAAGGCCTCATGCCAGTGTTACTCATGACATTATGACACTCCTATGGATGGGATTCTTAAAAATGAAATCATCTCCCCATATTTAGTAATAAGAGAAATTATTACTCATCGAGCAGAAAAATAATTTCTTTCCTGCCAGAGGAGAAAATGGGCTTAGTGATTATGTTCTTTATATATCCAAAGGTCACAGAGTCAACCTTGGATATATAAAGAGAAAAAGGCCCCAATAATCGGGAAGACTATACTTCTGTCATTAAGGAGTTGGGTGTCAGGGCAGCCTGACCAGCCCTGAACATACAGTCAGCGATACTCTACACTTCCATGAGAAATTGAGATCTTTGCAGCTACCAATGGGAATGGGGTGGGGGATGGGTGAGTGGGGAGTGGATGAGGGGGGAAGGGGGTACTTTAGGTGTGAGCCTGGAAAGAACTAGAGTGAGTGAATATGCCTTTTTGCCAGAACCCTGCACCCCACGCTCATTGGCTCCTTTCTAATGTCCTCATTGTTAAATAACCTGGAATGTATTTTTTAATATTTCCATAAACAAAATACTATATACATCACGAAGATACTCCTGATAGCAGATATTTCAAAGAAGTAAGAATGGCTGAAAACAAAAATGGACCATGTAGCAATTCAGGAATATGTGATGATTACTAGTTCCTGGCCTTCTAAAATGTTTATAAAAGAAGCAGAATTGTTGAGAAACTGGCAGATCTAGGAACAGAAGTGCAGTGATATGTGAGTATGTATGTATGTATGTACATACTATGTATTTATGAATGTCTGTGTGTATATGTATGGATGTATAGATGTACTTATTGGCATGGGAGAATCTGAAGGTATCTAGTGTTCTGCTTATAGTACTGAGTAGAAATGTAACATTGAGTTTTGCCAGAGCCCATAACTACATTTATTATTATTAAATGATTAGCATCTTAGATGGCAGGGAAGGACAACTGTCATCTCTAGAGCCTTGCCTTTACTTTTCCTCAGTCTCCAGAGAGTTTAATTGAGTTAACAAGGAACTCAGATTTGAAATCACATAGATCTGGGTGTCAAAACGTAGTATGTCACCTATTGGCTGATAGCTTTTGGGAGATTCAGGTTTTTTTTTTTTTTTTTTCTGTAAGATGATATAGACATATTGCCATCTTTTCATAGAGAGGTGTGAGGGGGAAGAGATACAGGAGCCAGCATAACACCTGGCATGCTGCAAGTTCTTACAAACAAAGCCAATGAAATGGTTGAAAATCTGGGGGGGCAGAGCGCGGACATCCATGGGCACGTTTTAGATTTTTCTCTATGCGAGGTTTATCATCTTGCAATAGGGTCAGACTAATTTCTGTATTTGTGTAGTTGGCTTTGGCTTCCCCTCTTTACCCCTGAGGTAGACCTATAAATATCTGCCAGTGACTTGATGATTAAGGTGAGGGCCAAGGACGCTCTCCCTGAGTGATGTTTCCAAACAACCTTTTTCAGGAGATACTCGATGGCTTGCAGGGATATTTATGACTCAGACCTCCTTGGCAGAGTCCCCGATGCTGACTCATTTGCTGCCCCGAGAGAGAAGGAGGCAGCTGAAACCATCACTCATTTATTCTGCTTATCAGTGATAGCAAGAGGTCAGAGGTAAGCCATTCAGCATAGGGTGACTAGGAGAATCAAGAATTTCAATAACGCTCCTTTGACCATTACATACACAGTAAGAGGATTTCTGGCACGCACTCACTCATAAAAGTGCCTGCAAGGTCTTCCTTATTGCAAGGCATTGGCAAGGCATTGCTCAGTGACAATTTTTCCGTGGGATGCCTTGGCCTTTGGCTCTGAATGCTCAAAAGCAAGAGAAAACACAGAGACAGCTGATGGGAAAGGAAGGTGGAGAGAAATGGAAGCGACACATGGCATTTCCACAGTGGCTTTGGCCTTGAAAGTGAGAACAAAGGCATGGAAAGGAGAAAGCAAAACAATAAAGGTATATCTTATAAACATTACCATGAACAATAATAACATTAGTAACACTGCTGTGTTTGCATTCTAACCCACCACCAAATACAGCATCAACAAAACACACCAGTGACAAGAGTTTTGAAGTATGAAAGTGAAGAAATACTAATAGCTAATAACCGATGGGATATCTGGGGTTAGGGGTTGAGCTATATACCTTTAAATGTATTCTTTGGTCAACTCATAAACACAACAAGGCCAGGCTGTGTGTTCATCTAAGTCCAGCTTGTAGCTGGTAAACACGAGGATTGATGATGGCGGAGAGCTTGCTTGAGTGAACACAGAGCTGAACTGACTGATCCTAATCTTGCACTGTTACAGCGTCAGCCAAGAAAAGTTGCACTGACGACAATTCCATTTGTGACCCATAAATTATTAACACACAGTTGTTCAAAATTGATGTACTCAACATTCCTCTTGGATCTAGATACAGAATACTGTTTTTGTGAGAATTTGGGTCAGATGTGGACATCTGGAGCTCTGGGTGATCTTAGCATCACTGCCTCTATGTGTGCAAGCAGCCGAGGCCCTGTCCTCACCACTGAGTGACTCAATCCAAGTCAGCCACCAAGCAAGGCAGTCTGTGCTCACCTGTGAAAACACAGAAGAACACACACAGAATTGTGGGACCAGGACTATGCACACACAGCCAATGGTATTTGTGGCTTTGCTGTTGTCAACTGACAATGCTTTTCAAGATATGAAGTTATCTGTGGTGTGTTTGTCTTTCTAGTTTCTGAACAGATGGGCCTGGTAAAGTTATTCTCAACTCTTAAATAAATAGACGAAGTCTATGATTCTAAGTAAGTAAAGTCTAAATGGGTTCTAAGTGGCTTTCAGCAGAAAGGTGTGGATGGGTATCAACATCAAAAAGGGCACAGATGTATTGGAGGCATTGAAGATGTACACTGAGAGGAGTGAGGAAAGTGGGGGGGAGAGAGAGATACACAGAGAAAGAGACAGAGAGACAGAGAGAGAGAGACACACACAGAGAGAGATGACATAGAAGGACATGCATGCTCTAATAACCCTTGTGTTTCGAGGCACTTACAGTATGAACTTTTTTTGGTTGTTTGGTTTTTTTTTTATTAATTTTTTTAATTTTTATTTTTTTGTGGTTGAGCTTTTTACACCGACCATTAAGCTGAGTCATGACACTAACAAGAGAGGTCGGAGTGGTGACTATGGCAGAAGCAGCAGTGATAATCACAGCAGTGTCAGTTTCAATAGCTAATATTTACTGAGCACACACAAGCACTATTCTTTATTATCATTATTATTATTATTATTATTATTATTATTATATTATTTTCTTGCAGTAGTAGAAGCAAGGGCCTCCCATAAGCTAGGCTCCATTTCTAGTCTCTCAGATACTGTCTTGACTGCATGACATGTATCATAGAACTGGGAGAATCAAATAGGTGAAGCAGCACTACCCTTCAATCTTTGCAGACAGAGAAACTGTGTTAAATGCTTGCTCTCTCCGTCCATTCTACACAATTACTGATGGTTTACCATTTCCACTTGGTGGCTGAGGAAACTGAGGCACAAAATGGTCGCTTGCTACCTCTGCCAATAGCTTTAATAACTGGGATTCACTACCAGGTTTATTAAATCTCAAAGGTCAAGATCTAAATTGCTACAAGGATGGGTAACAATTCGTCCTTCCACTTGGACACATCCAGGCACTCCTCAGGATTCCTCTCTTCTACTTTCTGCCTTCCCCAAGAGAGTGGGCTGCAGCATGCCAATTTTCTCAGAGGTCAAACAAGACAAAAAAAGAGTATGTACTCAAAAGGCTGGTTAGATAGCCCAGATTCTATGACAAGGGAGTGGTCTGCATGGTGCCTCCCATACAAAAAACAGAGATCCATGTTTGGAATGCAGGTGCTGGTCTTATCATACAACCCACTCCACAGAAATGGCATTTCCTCACTGAGACCAGTGTAATATGAAGGTGTTTTCCCTGGAGAGATGCATAGGTCCAAGGTTAACATGTAGATGAACCGAAACACACAAGAAGAAAGGGAGTGGGGGGGATGTGCTCTATATTACACTACCATAGTCCCCATCTTTTTATTATTTGTATAAATCATTTGGCTTTGAAGATGCCAAAGGCCAAGCCTCCAAGTGCACTGATGAGAATAAATTGGATAGCACAATAAATAACGGGCAGAACCAGGCTGCCAAATGAAGAAGGATTTAGATTACTTAAATCCTAGGCTAGGAGTTATCAAATCCAGTTTAATACTGATAACTGTGGGATAATAACTCTTTGCAAACAGCCCTATTACCACCAAACACCCTTCCCCCTCCCCCTGCCGTGCAACCCCTTTTGCCTACCCTGTGCAAGCTGAAAGAAATGCGAGGGATTTGCAGAGTGAAAGGGGATGCTATAAACCGAGTAGAAATGAGCCTAGGTTATTATACAATAATCCAAGATGCCTCTGCCTGGCTTAGAGAAAATATGAAGAGCTAATAGAATGTAGTGAGGTCTGATTAGCTACAAAAGGATTCTGTATCAGAGTAGGTGTTAGATGACTAATTTGAACAGCAAGAAGGAGTATACCATAGTTGAGTATAACGCATGAATGAAAGAATCAGGGACATTGCTGGATTGGCTCTTCAATGGCCTGAAGGTGGAATAAATATTGAAGGATACATGCCAATCATTGGATGGCCAGTTCTCAGCAGTTGGGGCTATTTATACTGGACACATGCCCACACTCAGAGACTTGGCCTAGAGGAGAGAAGCAAAATCCTGCCTCATAACACTAGAATCTTAGGAATGTTCATAGTCAGCTACAGCTTGATGGAATAATGAGTGATTTCATTCACTCGTCAAATATCGATTGAACAAATATGTACCAGGCATTGTCCTAGAGCCAGGAGACATCATTATGTAAAGCGGATGGTTGGTGACAGTCACTAACAATTGAACATTAACACTGGGCTACACTTGGTATTTGCCTCTTCAATCTTCCCAGCAAGTCCATGATACACGTACCTCCCAGTGAGAGTAAACAACTTGCCGAGATCACACAAAAATGAGTGATACTTACATCCAACAACCATCTCTGCTTCTCCCAACCCCATCTGCAGCCTTCTATTCTCCAGTGCTGCCAAAGAAGGAAGTCATAGCAGCCATCATGAAAAGTGTTGGCAGAGTCTCTGCTATGACTTCCCAGAGACCCCAGTATTATCAAACACCCTAGGTCTATCGTGCAGGTTGTATATGCACTCAGTAACTAGAACATTCTTGCTTGAGTGTCACTGGATATTCAGTACTAACACTACCATGAAGGGACAAATCCAGGATGGGAGCTTTGTGTTTTCATCCTGATTCAACAATTACCAAGTGGCACATGGGTTAGGTCACTTCTTAGGTCACCTCCTACAGGTTCCTTTTGGAGGCAATCACTGCCTTGCTTTTTCTAGCTTAGCACTGTCTGGCAGGAGTAATGATAGTCATGATAACAATTTTAAATGTTTTAGTTGTAATTTTTTTAAAGGAACAGGTAATATATTTTATTGAATCAAAACTATTAGAAATACCATTGAAAGACACAATGAATATAAAACATTATTGAGGTTCACCATCTCCTTATACTTTAGTTTTAATTTCTGGCATGCATTGTACATGTCACTGGTGTGAGCTTGTACTGCAGCTTTTGTGTTTGTTCAGCTTGTCCTAACTAGATTTGATGAGCCGTGCCTTCTGGTGGTATTTACTGAGTGTCTACTTCATGCCCAGACTTGTATTGGGCATTTTCACATCCATCACACCTCATCTTCCCAGGGGCCTTCCAAGTAAACATCACTGGTTTCCCATTACAGTGGAAGGAACTGAAGGCAGTGACTCAGGCTCCTGGACTATAGGGGAGATGCGCTTTCATCTCCTGTATACTTCCTACAGTGCCTTGCAGACGGACTGACACAAAGGCTGGTACTCTCTCACCCAGGCCCCTTTCATTCATTTTTCTCCTCTAGTTTAATCCTCCTAGAGTTGCTATGGCCCCTAAGGCAAGGGGCACAGAGATGCCCCGGTGCTTATGAAGCAGATCAGGCTTTAGTCTAAGCAAATGAATTATAGATGGGAAACTTTCCACTGGGATGGTAGATTTACTGTGTCTGTGGGTTTTTGTGGACAGTTTTTACAGAGTTTCTTAGTGTATACTGGTACCAAGAAGGGTACTCAGCCTTGGGAGAACAAAAATCATCTGCACAGGGGCTTCATCTTCAGCATCACTTGGAACTCTGGTCATGATACGAGGGCGTCTGCATGTATGCATGCATATGTGTGTTGGAAGTGATATTAAGTGGCATATTCTCATTGCATAATATCATTTAGCCTGAAACTAGCTACTAGTTGCAATACAGGGAGTGCTAGCATTCCCAATAATGAGTTTTTACAGACTGATTTGTGTGTGAATATGTGCATAGGGCAGGCATGCCATAATGAAAGTGTGGAGGTTATAGGTCAATGGTTCAGGTACCATTTTTTTTAGCATTATGTAGGTTCCAGGGATTGAACTCAGGTCACCAGGCTGTGCTCCAAGTGTCTTCATTCACTGACCTACCTTGCTGGCCCAATGGTAAGTTCTTAAAAGAGGGATACTCCCCAAGTATTTTGTGCCTCACTGTACAAGACAGTTGAATGTCTTCCAGTTAAATGGTCTTGGTTTTGTCTCTGCTTGCTTGCCAAGAGTCAGGCTCCTTAGAGCCTAAGAGTGGCCTGGTCGGATGCTGCTAAAACTCTGATTAGATTCACAGTTCTTAGGGAAAGAGAGGTAATGAGCTCTTGATCTTAGCTCTTACTAGAAAATCTTCAAGAAATTATGTTGAGAGCTTTCTAGTGAAATGATTGACCAGTGATTTAATTAATTCCAATATTTATTTGCCAACTAGTATGCGTTTTTGGTATGACTAGAATTGTGCATATGATAGTCCCTGTCCTAGAGGACAACCTAGCTTAGCGATAGGCTCAGGCATAAGAAGAAACAATTGTAATAGACTGTGATAAGGACAAGGACAGAGAGTTCAATGTAATACACAGAAAGCGCAGAAACAGAAACCAAAGAAGTCAGGGGAATACCTCTGGAGAAAGCATAATCTATCATCAGAGGTCAAATGAAAGCAGTCTGGCCAAAGGCACAGGACAGAGGAAGGACAACACACAGGGAGACTCACAGAGGGCAGCACATTTAGAAGCCAGCAAAATTTTCATTTTCATCTGAGCATGAGGTGCCAGGGCTGTACAGAGGAAGAACACATGTCCAGATGACACTGGATAGAGACCTTGGAGGTCTTGATCAGACTCTTTACGGATGGTAGGAAGAAAGGGCACCAACACAGCCAGAATTATGATGTAAGATGTCACTGAAGTCTTGTGTTTTACCTTAGTACTTCTCATATTCCATGACCACTGGTTTCCTGTCTACTTCTCTTACTATACTGAGACGCTCAGTGTGAGGGTCTCTGCTTTATTATCTCCACTGCACTGATATAGTATCTGCCGCCAAAATGTTAAATACATTTAATGAATTATGTCTGCAGAAACTGTTAGTTCATTTGAGGGGACTCAGTCTATTTGAGGATGTATTTATTATCCAGAGGAAGGGAATGAGAAGAGAATGAAGGGAGGGATGGCATATTCACCTAGAGTCCTTGGACCACCAGAAATTACATTTTAAAAAGTGTGTATAAATATAGGCACTGTTGGAAAAAATAGGGGATACTTATTTTCCTCAGATTCTCAAAGAGGTCTAAGATCTCCAAGATTAGGGACACTGGCTAAAAGAGAACCTTTATCAAATGTAGTTCTAACTATGGAAGGCTTTTTAGAGGTGAATCAATTCGATAAATGACATTTCACACCAACATCAGGGAAATGAACAGCCAGAGAGAGATATGATCTAACATTTACAATGAAAGGGGACATAGAAATGGGCTTTAACAAAAGACAGGTGTTATGGTGGTAAGCTTACTGATATATTGTGATATGCAATGTTCCCTTAGTGGTTCTTGTGTCGAAGGTTTGGTCCTCAGAGGTTATGCTATAGTATAGTAGAAACTGTAGGTGTTGGGCCTAGCTAAAAGAATTAGGTCTTTGGGGGTATGCCTTTGAAGATGATGTTTTGTCTCTGACCACTCCTTTCCTCTTTTCTGTATCCTGGAGAGCAGGTAGTGAGCAGTTTCATTCTACCATGCCTTCTGCAATGATGCTTTGCCACAGTAGGTCCAGAAAAAAATGGAACCAACTAACCCTATACTGAAACCATTGAAGCTATGAGCTAGAATAAGCTTTTCCTCCATTCACATTGTTCCTTTCAGACATTTGTCACAGCAACATAAAATGAACCTAAAGATATTTCTAAGAGAAAAGAACTTTGGTGATGGTTGGCAGCTGCTTGGTCTTTAAAGAAGAACGTCATGAGCAGATGTGAGAATCTTCAGAGTGGGAGCATGTGAGGTAAGCGAGGAGCTTTTAAAGTCACCATAGGAAGAGGCCAGTCTAAAGGAAGAGCCCTTGACAATAGAAGGAGGGAATTCGAGGGAGGAAGGCCTCATCTCTAGATTTTAAAGCCATTAAGGTTGGGGAGATGGCTCAGTAGGTGAAGTGCTTGGTGTGTAAGGATGAAGACCTCTGTGAAATGTCCAGTACCCTTGTAAAAGTCAAACACGTAGTTTGTAGCTGCAAATCTAGCATTGAAGAGATAGAGTCAGGAGAATCTTCAGGGTACTGGCCAGACCAAGTAGTGTGACTGAAGCAACAAACTCCACAAACAAGGTGAAGCGTGCTAAGAAAACACCCAATGTCCACCCGAAGATTTACATATGCATTCTGAAGCAAATTCACCCATAAACACACACACACACACACACCACACATTGGCTAAGGATGTAGCTCAGTTAATATTGAACTTACATATCATGCACAAAGCCCTGGGTTCAATGCCCAGCACTGCGTAAGTTGGCTACAGTGATACATACACGCAATCTCAGCACTTGGGAGGTGGAGGTAGGAGGATCAAAAGTTCAAGGTCATCCTGAGCTACATAGTGAGCTCAGGCCAATCTGACATACAGGAGACACTGTCTAAAAAAAAAAAAAATCCTTGATGTTCATGTAGAATTTATTTTCTTTCCATTATCTTTCATATCTTGCCAAATTAGTTTAAGTAGATGAGATTTTATATGTACACCCATAGATGAAGAGTTTACAGTGGATTGGCATTTAAACTGATAAGAACAGATATCACACTTGATCTTAGCCAAAAAACTGGGAAGGGATTACATTTGTGGTAATTCTGCCTCAATGCTGGAAGCTTGAGGTTTTGATGTATGCTGTCTGATTCCTACCACACCCTCTACAGCCACACCCACACATGCAAGAACATGATTTTTTGTTGTTGTTTTGATTTTTCTATAGAGATGGCTTTAGATACTGTTCATATCACTGTGATAGAATGCCTGACAGAAACAAGGAGGGCAGATTTGTTCTGCTTCATGGCTCAGGGTATAGGGTTCATCACTGCGTCCTGGTGGGGAAGGACATGGTGGCTGGTGGCTCTATGGTGGAGAGAGAATGTGGCAATGATTATGCCACATTGGTAGTCAGAAGCAGAGGCAGTCTGTAAGCAGGATAAGCTATGAACTGTACTCCTCTCCTATAACCTGCTACCCTCAGCTAGATCCCACTGCCCATGGTTCCACAATGTCCTAAATAGGATCAGCAACTGGGGGCCAAATATTTCAGATGAATGAGCCTTAAGGGGAGATTTCATATCCAAAACACAAACAAATGAAATACTATTGTGGGTTAAATGAGAAATATTCTCCTCCACAGGCTCACACACGTGAACACTTGGACCCCTCCAGCTGGTGGTGCTGTCTAGGGAGGTTATGAAATTTTTAGGATGTGGAGCCTTGCTGAAGGAAATGTGTCACTCGCTGTGGGCTTTGGTAGGTTACAGCCTCACCCCACTTTCTTGTTTTCTTTCTGCTTGACGTGTGCATTTGAGGTATGAGCTCCTACTTCCCTACTCTGGCCACCAACCCTTCTCCACACACATATATATGTACTTTAGACATTCAGAGTGTGAAGTGAGCTTAATACAGGCTCATAACTTAATGAAGCAGATTTTCACCTTCCAGAACATTTTTTATGTTTTTAAATGTACTCTCAGAAGCTGAGGTTGGAGGTGTGAATTATCAGCTGCTGGTGGGGAGTGTTCATACAACCCCACCCTTCCATGTGCTCTTAGAAAACCAAGTATTTTTCTACTTTCATCCCACAGACTAGAGTCAATATCTAGCGGAAAACACTCTCCTGAGGCTGCCCCTCTTTATAGGTGGTGAGCAATATGCACACTCTGAGGGTCCTGTCATAACAAGTGTCAGGTCATCCTCCTTTGGGTTTGATAGAAGTACTACTCCTGTCTGTGATGCCATTGTGAGAGCCCATGGTTTTAGGTCATATGTCTCTTAGTTTATTCTTCGATGTCACATTTTATCCATTCCTGTATGTTACCACAAATTAGTTTTCAAAAAGAAGCATGAAAAATATATTTTGGGTCAACTGTACTTTGGCAGATCAACATAAACCTGATTTCCAAATATAAATGGTAAAACATATGGTTCTAGATAACAAATTGAAATTTCTCTAACTCTCTCTCTCTCTCTCTCTCTGTGTGTGTGTGTGTGTGAGAGAGAGAGAGAGAGAGAGAGAGAGACAGACAGACAGACAGAGACAGTGTTCCATGGTGTGTATGTGTGTGTGTGTGTGTGTGTGTGTGTGAGAGAGAGAGAGAGAGAGAGAGAGGCAGAGAGACACAGAGAGAGAGACAGAGACAGAGAGACACAGAGAGAGAGACAGAGACAGTGCTCAGTGCTCCGTAGTGTGTGTGTAGGGGAGAGAAAGAGACAGAGAGAGAGACAGAGACAGAGACAGAGAGACAGAGACAGTGCTCAGTGCTCCATGGTATGTGTGTGTGTGTGTGTGTGTGTGTGTGAGAGAGAGAGAGAGAGAGAGAGAGAGAGAGACAGAGACAGAGACAGAGACAGAGACAGAGAGACAGAGAGAGAAAGAGACAGAGCAACAGAGAAAGATAAAGAGGGAGACAGAGAAAGAGACAGAGAGACAGAGAGAGAAAGACAGAGAACTTGCTTGAGTGTATACCTCACTGGTGATTCTTCATGGAGGTAATAGGATTTCCTTAATCGAGCCCATTAGACCACCTTCTTGTAATTATCTTTGGGGCCAATCTGTCTATGTAATGGGCTCTGGAGGAATCAAGCCTTCACGTTCTTACAAAGGAAATTGTTGTGCATGTGTCAGAAGAAAGCCATCTTGAAGAATTACTGGCTAACAGCTCAACAGCAACCCAGGGGACTTTGCTGTGATACTAAAGAAAACTGTTGGAGCTGGGACTTTATTGCTCCAAAGGGTATTTCTTTTTTCATGGGCTTTTTAATAAATTTAAAATGTGCATGATGACAATGGCATTGGGGACTCCATGCCATCTGGTGAGGCTGGGCAAGCTGCTGCTTGCCTGCTCTATATGTGAGAGGATATGAAATCTTAAGGGTTGGAGAGACTGCCAAGACTCTCGATGACTTCAAGTTTAACATGGGATTGGCTGCCTTGCCTCTCTAGATTGGACTAGCAAGTTTTCCTTCCCTAGACTGTTAATGTCTGGCACTGTGGACATGAGCAATAAGTGTCATCTGGTGTACTTGAAGATAATTATATTAGGCAACAGGAATGCCATTTCTGTTTCTCCCTATGCAAATTAGTAACGTGCAGGCAGAGAATGGATTTAAAATGAAGACAACAGATAGTAACTCCATGAGTCAAATGTGCTCTTCCAAAGTTGATCTGGAAAGTTCTCATCCCTCGTACCTCAGAATGAGACTAATTTAGAAAAAGGGTTACCATAGAAGCAATCATTTTAGATGAAGCCAATAAGATAGGTTCTAGTCCAATGTGATTGGTGTCCTTATGGAAAGGAAAAGTTGAGATAAAGAAATATACTTGAGCAAAGGGAAAACATCACGTGAACATCAAGGCCAAGAAGCAGTGGTTCATCCATCCCCTACCCATGGACCACCCAAGATTGCTGGCAAATCGCTAGAAGCTGGGTATCAATATGCATCTCCATTAGTCTTCAGACAGAAGCACCATCTCAATGTCTTTTCCAGAAATGTGAGAAAATTCATCTCTGCTGGTTAAGGAACCCCAACTTGTACTTTCTCATGGCATCCCTGGTAAATTAACCCTGGTAAGAGGCCACCGGTTCAGGTTGAGAAGTTTGTTCACCTCAGTCCAACCTCTTAAAAACCCTTTGGCTTAAAAAAATTGATACGAACTAGTCACCAGTGGGGAGTCACGGCTTAATGGGCAGTGGTTCTTTGTCTTTTCTTCACAAATGACCCAAAAGGACTGGGGTGCTGCTCCACACATGACTTAAAAGTGTGGGATATGAGCAAGGGAGGCTGAAGGGAGGGAGCACCCCCTGGGCTTTCTCCAAATGTGATTCACGCCAGTGTCCTTCGCAGAAAGAAAAAGTAAGGAGCCACTTATACATACAGCAAGTGGCAGTTAATATTAATTAAATTAATTAATACGATTAATTAATTTAGATGGTATTCCTGTGTTTTCTCATGGTCCACTCACTTTCCTCCCACAAATGCTATCCCAATTTCTGAAGCACCAAAGCTTTATCATGCATAACTTTTAAAAGAATCACTTCATTTTTTTCCAGATTCTCCTTTAAAATTATTCCAAATCTTCTTTTCTGTCAAGTTGATCTCTCCCAACTTCCTCTCAGTAGGTCTGCTACGGTACAGGAAAGCAGAGAGCACTAGATTGTAAAGCCAAAAGGAGCAAGAACCCCCATGATCTATAAGTTAGAATGTGCCTCAAATATGATGGCCACAAAATCATTAAGCAAATATTGCTGCCAGTCGGTCAGCCTCAGCGAGTGGTTATGGGTCGGATTACTGAAGATTAAAACCAAGACCAACAGTGTGCAAATACGGGCCCAACTGACCTTATTGATTCTTTCCTCCTGAGAAAGAATCACAGCTTAGCAGGCAGAAATCAATTCAACTGCATTATGTTAAGCTGAGTGTAGGTTTATTCAACACCATGCCTGGAAATCACTTTATAAAGTAGCCAAACCCAACAAAAACAACAACCATAACTATATAAAAACATACATGCTGGTTTACAGATACTTATGTATTCACACAAATGAGGATCTGTTCCCTCTAATTTGAAACTTGAAATAAAATGGAGACCATAGACCCTTCTATTATTCACTCTGTCTGTCTCTCTCTGTCTCTCTGCCTCTCTCTGCCTCTCTCTCTCTCTCTCTCTCTCTCTCTCTCTCTCTCTCTCTCTCTCTCTCTCTCTCTCCTGTTTAAGGACACTTGTGATCATGTGGTCACATTAGCCACCCCTAGGTTTCAGGGTTGAGTGACAAGGGCAGACACAGTTGATATTTCTACAGTCGGAGAACCAGTAGAAGCTGCTTATTCCTGAGGAATTCATCCCTTTTGGCTTTTACATTAAAGGAAGTTGGCCCCTGGGCTTCAGTGCACCACAGGAAACAGAAGATCCATTCTTTCCTTCTCTAGTGAGAACTCACAGGCTGAAGACAGCTTTCAACATCAACAATGGGTGGGAAAAAAACTGGCCTTCCAGCAGTGAGCAGTGTGAGCACGTACCCCAACCCTCCCGGGTGTCCCCAGGAAACCATCCTGTGTACTCCTCAGCACCAGGGACTGGAGCCAGGAAATCATTGTGCTTAGGGGTTCAGTCTTAACCTAAAACCCCTCGATAGAGTCAAAAAGAGCACCTTCCCCTTTCTGATTGCTAGGCAACACCAGCAACACATTTTTTTTTTACTGCAAGAACTTATTTGTGGTTCTTACTGAGAATAGCTCCAACTTACTTCTTCTTTAGCCATGCTATTTACTCCAGAGTCTGCCTTGCTGGCTCAGACATGTTTCTTCTCTACCTTTGTGGTCTTCCACAGCCACTGTGGAATTTTAGGTGGAACCTGAGCCTCTGCTAAGGAGCCTGTGAGGAGGCAACTGAAGTATCTTTACGAGCCCAGAGATCTGGCCATTAGGAGACGAATGGTCAAATTCATTTATTCCAAATTGCCAAATCCGTTTATACCAAATTGTCAGATGGCCATATTCCTAACATTCAGTTTGAAATGTGAACTGTCCATTCTTATTTCAATAGGGGGAAAATCATCAACCCGTAGCCTTCAATTGTTCCAGTCTGGGTCTGGAGGCAGCAGGAGACATCTTTGCGGTAGT